>WAAB01020745.1:192114-227589 GCA_013389865.1 Piaya cayana | reverse complement strand
GACTGCTCCTTGAATCCTGTGTTCAGTTCTGGGCCCCTCACCACAAGAAGGATGTTGAGGCTCTGGAGCGAGTCCAGAGAAGAGCAACAAAGCTGGTGAAGGGGCTGGAGAATAAGTCTTATGAGGAATGGCTGAGACAGCTGTGGTTGTTTAGCCTGGAGAAGAGGAGGCTGAGAGGAGACCTCATTGCTCTCTATGACTACCTGAAAGGAGGTTGTGGAGAGCAGGGTGTTGGGCACTCTCCCAAGTGACAGGGGACAGGACAAGAGGAAATGGCCTCAAGCTCCGACAGGGGAGATTTAGGCTAGACATGAGGAGGAATTTTTTCACAGAAAGGCTTATTGGGCATTGGAACCGGCTGCCCAGGGAGGTAGTTGAATCACCTTCCCTGGAGGTGTTTAAGGCATGGGTGGATGAGGTCCTGAGGGACATGGTTTAGTGTTTGATAGGAATGGTTGGACTCGATGATCCGGTGGGTCTCTTCCAACCTGGTGATTCTATGATTCTAACCCAGCACTTTGTTTTTGAGATGTGTATGTTTACAGATGCTAACGTAAAGAAGAAGGTTTCATGACATTTCAATAAACTTCAGACCATCTGTTTCTGTTTGCAGTGCAGACCGTTGTGCTGTAGCTTTGTGCTTGTTTGAGACAACAGGGAAGCCAAGCTGCCACATGGAGTGAGGGGGGATCAAATGAGAATCTGTTTTGTTATCCAGGTGGGATAAATACATAGAAGATGGAAAGCAGGTCCGATCTGAAAGCTCCATAAAACAGGAATGCTTGTCTCTAGGGAAAAAAAGTTAAAATAATAAAGCCACCATTAGCCACATTACAGGCCAGGAGTATCCAATATGTTACCTTCACGATAAGCATGTGCTTTTCTCTTGAGTTTCTATGCTTTCTTCCGTTCAATGCGTTATCTGCAAGTTGGCCTCTCGTGAAGCCAAATATTTGAGCAGGAATCATCTCCATGGTGTTAGAGGGGTGCAGTTAGCGAGTCAAGTGCAAATGGGGGCAGCTGAGTCAATGGCAGAGGCTGACCCCAGCAGCCTGCCAGGAAGGGGCAGCTTTGCATTCCAGCTTGGCACGGTGGGAACTTGGCCAGATCTGGCTGCCCAGGAAAAGTCATGAATTAATGCATGTCTCTGCCGAGGAACAAGGGTGTACTGACGGCATTACTGGGGCCTCTCGGAGAAGGAAGGTAATGGACTTGCTTGTGCTTCTACCACGTATTTGAAGAGCAACTTTTAACCATTGGGAACATATGAACCACGGTTTAATAAACCTCAGTAGTTATTTTGGTGTACATCTTAGAGCAGATAATGCTTTAAATATTTTATGTAAATGATACAATGGGTCTCACTCCAAAAACAAGTGTGTAGCTTGAGGGATAAATTGCATCAGTGTTCTTAGGGGAATGAGAGATGCTGCTCTGATTAAGTCTAATGGAATATAATTTCTGTAGAGCCCTATATACTCTACTGCTGATGTCTTGCCTTTGTTGTGTTTTGGTTTACATTATTAATTAGCCATACTACTGCTTCCAAATGCTTGAGACCCCTTTGAAGGTGCTGTTTGATCAATTAATATGCAGCATGCTACGGGTAGAAACAATCTTATTGCATTAAACTGACACTTTAAATAGTTCTGTGGTTGGAGAGCTTGCCCAAGAACAGCTTTTCCATGCTGAATCATGACTCCATGTTGCTTTAGGAAAGCCTCCACCACCAAATGTTTGCTTTGGTCTTTAAAAATGCCTGTTGTTCTAAGCAAAGTTATTATCACTTCTAAGAGATAAACCATGTATTGCCACATGTTTAAAAGCAGATGTGTTGGCAAATAACTTTCTCTCCACAGAAAACAAAAACTACAGCCTGGAAGGGATCTCTATGGTGGTTAATAATCTGCTGTAGAAATAGATCTATCATGAGTCTTCTGGCTATTTTTTTCTGGAAAGTGCTCAGCAGTTGGGATGATGTAGCTGATCCATGGTATTTTTGCAGAGCTGGATGGATGTATTTGTATTTGATCCCAATTCCGCTGGGATCTGCAGAAATCTGGCTCTGTGCTTTGAGCCATCTGACCTTCCCATGCTTTGGCAAGCATCAGCTCATGCGTAGGTGACGCTACGAGTTGCAGGTTGGGCAATGGTGAGAGCATGCTGTGCTCCTGCGTCCTCTTTCCCAGCAATTTAAGTGAGCAGGAGCACTGTGAGTGCTGGAACGTTCCCAGCAGAGGAGTGGAAGGAGGAGGTTTGTTAGGAGAGTCCAATAATCCCCACAGGGATATAGGAAGACAGCAAAGTCAGCATTTCAGCACAAATTGGCACTAAAATCTTCAGAAGGGAATGAAATCTTCCAAGGACAGAATCTGACTCTCAGCAAGGCCCCCATCTCTGCTACTGATGTCACCAAAGACTCATTTGTTGCCAGTTGCATGATTATTTCTAAACTGAGTCCTGAATTTGGGTCCTGTTCATTTGGTCTTGGTGGAGGGATCAGCAGATGCAGAGGAGGGATGGGGAAGAGAAGAACTGGGCAGAGTACTGCTCTGGAGAGAGTGGAAACAGCAGTTAAAAGCCTGCAAGGAGCAGGCAGGGTAACCCTTGTCCTCCTGAGTATCATTGCTCAGTAGCGAGGAGGGAAAGCCTTTTGAGGAGCCAGAGAAAGCCTTTGGCTGAAGATTTTAGATGGGCCTGAAAGATGTCTGGGAGAGCCCAGAGTGGACTGAAGGAGGGATGAGAAGGTGGTGAATAGTGAGTCATTTCCTTCACCCATCAGTTTAACGCTGGCAGATAGTTTCCTTGTGTTCAGTCCGCATTTCTCCTGTCTTGGTTTAATTTAATTGAGGTAAATCCCCTGTGTCAGTCAAACCAAATGGCTCCAAGCGAGAGAGAGGAAAACTGACAGCTCCTCAGGGAAGGGGAGGAGGAGAGGAAGGAGATCGAGGGAAAGCACTGAACCAGTTTTCTTTGATCACATTGTGGCATGTGATTGGGAATCACAGGGTCCCCAGTAGTGTGTCCCCACACCTACAGCAGCCGTCCACATGCCTGTCACGCTGACACTGGATCTCCAGCAACTGTTGCTTCAGCTGGCTGCTGGCATGTATTTATCATTGGTGGTGTTGAAAACTGAGCCAGAGCAAAATGTCATTAAAACTCAGCTCTAAATATCAACAAAAAAAGAGAAAAGGCTTTATCCATGTGAATAAACCGAACATACTACATATTTTTTAGCACAAGTCTGGGATATTTTCCTTTGGATTTTTATTGATTTCAGGTGACAGATCAAAGGAGTGAAACAAAACATAGTTAGTAATGTGTTCTGTTGTTCCTGCATGGATATATTTCTACCCATTCCTTGCAGGCTGCCATAGTGCGTAGGTGCACAGTGGCTGAGAGCATCTTCACCACTGCTAGGACACATGGAAGCAAGGTCATTGATAGCGCCGTTTTGTCTCACCAATGACAAAGTTACATAATTCTGTCCATCAGGGATCCTCTCTCTAATTGCACACTGCTGAGAGACGAGCACAGATTGTACTTTGTTTACCTTGGCCTTTTCAGTGGCTAAGCCTGCTCTGGCTGATATCCTTTTTGTTTCCGTAGCACTCACCTCCTCCTGTGGCCAGTTGTGCCCGAGACCTCTATCCAGGTCTGATTATTTTCCTTCACACTAAACAGTTTTGATTCACTGTCAGAGCCCTTTAATTTCATTGTAGCATTTTTTGCTGAGATGGAGCAATGCACTCAGAGCACAGAGTAACATAAATAATTATAATTTTGGTGAAACTATCCCCTGGCTCCTGAACTCTCAGCCTTCCTACTCTGTCCAAGTGAATTGGCAGAAGCAGTACTGGCACAGCGAGCTCCTGTCTCTTCTGGATTTAAATGTGCTACCACTCTTGCTCCTACCACACTTGAATGGAAGTCAGTATCTTCTCCAAAAACTGTTTCCTAGTCTTATTCCTGTGAATGTCCAAATCTGTGCTAGGAAGGTGCTCTTTCGTCTGGACTCCAGGACTTTGTGCAGTGGGAAAATCTGGCACAATCTGTGCTTTGGAGCTGGGCTCAAGCACTCCTTTTGCATCATCAGCACGGATAGGGCTAAGGCCAATGCTCTCAGAGATCTCACACTTGGCCCACATAGTGTGAATACCTTGGACATAAGCTCTGCAAGGCTAGTGGCCAGCCACGTGATGGTCCGGAGGTATCAGCTGGGCTGGGCTGGTGTTCAGCTTGTACCAACCGTGATCCAACACTGACACAGCTGAGTTGTTCCAAGCTGGATCCTGTTTCACTTCAACAGAACTTCAGGGTGATGCTTCATGTTCAATGCTGCATCAAGAAAAAAGTTTCTGCTAAATAGCAGCTATCTTCCACAAAACAGTGATTGAATTGCTTTTACAGTGGGGGTGCGTAGGCAGCTTCTATCTGCTTAATCCATGCATCAGTTAAAAATAAAAGGCTTCTCAGGGCCACAACTTTACAGAGTGGTGCAAATGAACTGCTGAAGCTCCCTGATGTGACAAGAGCCTGTAAGGATAAATCTTAGGGAAATATCTGGAGAGCCATAAGCATTATTCAGTAATAAACTGTCCTGTCTCAGAAGGAGAATCATAGAATCATAGAATCACCAGGTTGGAAGAGACCCACCAGATCATCATGTCCAACCATTTCTATCAAACACTAAACCATGCCCCTCAGGACCTTGTCCACCCATGCCTTAAACACCTCCAGGGAAGGTGATTCAACCACTTCCCTGGGCAGCCTGTTCCAATGCCCAATGACCCTTTCTGTGAAAAACTTCCTCCTAATGTCTAGCCTAAATCTCCCCTCTCCAGTGTATACCCATTTCACCTCATCCTATGACTACAANAGGATTTGAGATGCGGTCTCACCAGTGCCGAGTACAGAGGGAGAATAACCTCCCTGGCCCTGCTGGTCACACCGTTTCTGATACAAGTCAAGATGCCATTAACCTTCTTGGCCACCTGAGCACACTGCTGGCTCATGTTCAGTTGGCTGTCAACCAACACCCCCAGGTCCCTTCTCCTCCAGGCAGCTTTCTAGACAGACTTCTCCTAGTCTGTAGTTCTGCATAGGGTTGTTGTGCCCCTAGTGCAGGACCTGGCACTTGGCTGTGTTGAGCGTCATGCCATTGGACTCAGCCCATTGGTCCAACCTGTTTAGATCCCTTTGCAGAGACTCCCAGCCCTCCAGCAGATCGACACACCCACCCAGCTTAGTGTCATCTGCAAACTTGTAAGGGTGCATTCAATGCCTTCATCCAGGTCATTGATGAAGACATTGAACAGGGAACACTGTGGAACACCTTGATGTTCTTTGTGATCAGTCTGTATGCTCTTGGTTGGTAGGAGTTAAGGATTGTATGTTAATGCTATCTCTGCAGTGTTATCTTCTGTTTTTCTTGAAATGTCAGGAACATAATCACCTATCTGAAAAATGAGAGGCTCAGGAAAGCAAATATTGTGATTTTCTTAGGAAGTACAGTTTCCTCATTTTATGTCCTCTGAATCTGGACTGGAAGGGCTGGGCACCAGTCCCCTTTCTCAGCTGGTTTTTGCAAGATCTGGCTCAGCTAATGAGCTGTTAACCCTTATCTAGATGGTTTTTTAAAGCCAGCTGGTCTTCTGCCATCTGACTGACTCATATGTGTTGAGTAGCAGTAGATGACTCTGCATCAAATACAGTTTTGCCAATGTTCAGTAAACTGGGGTAATATATCACAGTTTACTACTTTTGGAAGTGCCCAAAACCATGTTGTGGTCTGTTTGTGGAAGTAGGTTCAATCTAAACAGCTTTCTGCATAGGAGTCCTGGATATGTAGGAGACATGCAGGGACAGGGATTTAGAATCATAGAATGGTTTGGGTTGGAAGGGACTTTAAAGATCAACCAGTTCCAACCACCCTGCCATGTGTAGGGACACCTTCTACTTGATCAGGTTGCTCAAAGCCTCATCCAGCCTGGCCCTGAACACCTCCAGGTATGAGATATCTATGACTGGACAACCTGTTCCATTGCAGGTAGTATGCTTTGTCTAGAGCTGCCTATCCTTCGAGGAACAGGTTGCAGCACTGCCTTGCTTTAACAGCTGAAAACACCTAGTCTTCTGGTGCAATAGTTACTTGTTACAACAGCTCATCATTTACTTTCAGAAACGAGGTCAAAATAGTGCAAGTGGGGAGGGAAGTGACTGGCACAGCAGGTTGGTAATGAGATACAAAGCCTTTCTCTGCTAGGTTAAATCCAGCTTCAGCCAGTAGTGACTGAAATCTTTTATCATTTGACAGTTGTTCAACGTGGCCTTTGCAGCGTTGGCTTTGCTCCATGACATCTGAGTCAGTGCTTGCATAACCAGCACCCTGCTCAGCTGCCCGTGCATCACACGGACCTGCAGAGGGCCGGGCAGGTTAGCAGGGAAGCACATGCTTCTCTCACCTGGATCACACTTGTCATGGGAAGAGGCCTTCTGCTCTTCAGAAGGTTTTAAGTTGAATGAAGCTTCTTCTTGGTTCGAAGCCCTGAACCCTGTCCATTTCCAGCTGTGTCGGTGGACAGGGTGGTGGGATGGGGGTTGTAGTAATCACCTACTCTGTGTTGAAGACCAGCATTAGAATGTCTCTGTCAGGGCTGTTGCAGCAGCCTTATTAATTGCTTGACCTGATCCTGACTGGTGGAGCAGCCCCTTCTTCAGAAGGCCTGGTCCTGCCCTCAGGTTCTGTGTTCACAGCCTCCTCTGAAGCCCCTCTCCCCATCTGCACCTGTGGGCACAGATTTTTGAGGGGTTAAAGCCTTAAATAAAAGGGCATAGGTGTCTTCTGTAAATTTCCTTTCCTTGACCATTGTAAAATCACAGGAAACAACATGTTGTATGGTCATATCACTGCCCACAGTTTGTTCTGTAATGCAGATCATGGATGTAGCTTCCTTACTGATCCACTCTGGGAAATAGATACTTAAGACCTCTCCGTGATTTTCTCCTCTGGCACATTAGCCAGTTGGAGTTGTTTCTGCTTTCTCCCCTTGCAGTATACGTAATGTTCATATAATAAACTTTGTCTGCAAATCTGATGTCAGAGCTTTCACATAGTACCTTGTCCTAGTCAGGAGGCTAACAAGCTTGGAGGAAGGGCCTCTGCTAATTTAACTGCTGGGAAATGCACTGAGGTTTAGCCTTTTGCAGTGGAAACACCGAGCACTTTGTTTGCATATGTGATGTTCATGGCTACTGGCTTTTCCTGGCTTCTGCGGTTCAAAGTGTGCTAGTCCTCTGGGTCACTTTGCTGTCCCGTACATGGAGAAACATGGCCCAGCCTTCCTGAGTCTGTGAATTGGAGTGGGAGTTTCAGTTAATACTTCTGAACTGAGATTTAGAAGCATTAACTTCATTGTAAAATGAGGATAGGTGGAGTGTCAGTGTGAACTGCTTATCCACTGCCAGTGCTGGTGTGCAGGAGTGGGACTGAACTCTCCAAGGACTTTGAGTGACACCTGCACAAGGATGAGCACTAGGGTGATGGAAGGGAAAGGCAGAATGAAAGGGCAAAGGTAGATCTGCTTAAATAGATGAGTTTTCTCCACTAAGTGAGGGAAATCTCTGACACGAAGGTGTCTCCTGTTCTAAAGAGTCTGTGGTTTAGATACTCACTTTCAACAGGCTGATTCCTTTTGGCTCCTACTATTTTCATAGCAGGATGACAGCTCTGGGGAGTAAAACAAGCCAGGAATGTGACTGCTGTCATGTGCTGGAAGCATGCTGTAATAGTGACCTGGGATGGGCTGTAGGGTGAAGCTGGGGTTGAATGACAAGGAAGGGGAAGGATTTCCTGGAGAGGAAAATCGCTTGGCGAGCCCTTTGGAAAAATGTAAGCATACTCTGCTGAAGGGCACTTGTGCTGTTTCCTGCCAGAAGCTTGTGGCACAACTGAGCTGGGTGTTGAGAGTAGGTATCAGTTGCAGCCTGTGCTGCAGCCAAGCGAAGGCAGCTGCTCTGTGCCATGTTTTAGGGGGTGGCCTTGCAGGTGCTCTGGTGAGTGGGCGAGTGGATGAGGAAGGTTTAAATCAGTCTGCAAACAGCAGGTGCAACAACTAGAAAAAAAGGAAATGTGCAAGGAATTCCTTTAACTTACTCTCACAGCATCGGTCTCTACAGGACCTGAAGTGGAGCATTTAACGTTTTAGCAGGAACCATAGAGAGGAGATGCTTGGTCTGCACAAGAAAGAGGCAGGTTAGGAGTCAAGAAAGCACATGTGGATGAGAAGGCAGGGGCCAACCTGGCATCACATAGTTGACAAAGAAATATCAGAAGTGTCAATATAAACACTTGGCAATAGAGATATAAAATCAGACCAGGTGTTGGCTGATCCAGTGCAGTGGACATCACTGCAGTTTACTTCCCTGCCATGGCTTTTACATGTGGGCAGGTGAGAAGAACAAGATGATGGGATTTAGAAGGACCTCCAAAATGACAAGATCATTAAATATCCCAGGACAAGTGCTCATTTCATGTGCCTAAAATTGATCCAAGTATATGTTTAACTTTCCCTTTTCCCCAAAGTAGGGATTCATTTCTGGATGAACTCTTTCTTTAAGTAGGACGGACCCAAATGCTAATGACTCTGTTGAGCTTGTAGCATGTTTGCTATGTGTATTTGACTGGCACAGTTGTGACAAGACCAGCATCAAAATCTTTGCAGACGTACCTGTCAGTATACCTTGGGTGGCCTCTCTGGGTACCTCCTGGCTCCTTCCCGAAGTTTTCATGTACACATGTGATACTAGTGCTCTTCAGCCTTATTTCACTTCTGGGTATTATGACAGTACTTACTTTATTGGTAAGAGTGTGGCAAATCACAGCAAAGGGACAGGGCTCTATTTCATTTTAAGCTTGCCTAGCTTCTGTGCTGGAGAAGAAACTAAGATGATAACTGGTTCCTCATAACTGGGAAATATAGACTTGCTAGTGGTCAGTACATCCCAATTTAAGGCATATTTTAAGTCTTTTGATATAGTTGTGGTATTGGTCCATGACTGTACAACTGCCTTCTCTTTTTAATTCCTTGTGTCCTCAACCAGATCCTAGATGGGCATGTCTGTTCACAACAATTGTTAGAATAACTTGGGCTGTAGTTTTCTGCACTCTTCAAGACGTATGAATCAGCAATGCCATGTAAAAAGTGATTCTGCTTTCTTCCTGGCCCCTCCTTGCTGCACTCATACTTGTGTCGGGATGAGTGTTTGTACTGCATTGGGAAAACAGTTCCGATTAGAACTAACCAGAAGGGCCGAGACCTGACGTCAATTGTAATCTACATCACAGAATCATAGAATAATTTGGGTCAGAAGAGACCTTGAAAATCAGCCAGTTCCACCCCCCTGCCACTGGATCAGGTTGCTCAAAGTCTCATTCAACCTGGTCATGAACACCTCCAGGGATGGGACATCCATGACTTCTCTGGACAACCTGTTCCAGTGCCTCACCACCTCACAGGAAAAAATTTTCTTCCTACTATCTCATTTAAATCTCCCCTCTTTCAGCTTAAAACCATTACCCCTCATCCTATCCCTACATTCGCTGATCAAGAGCCCCTCCCCAGCTTTCTTGTAGGCCCCTTCAGGTACTAGAAGGTCGCTATAAGGTCTCCTCAGAGCCTTCTCTTCTCCAGGCTGAACAACCCCAACTCCCTCAGCCCATCCTCGTCAGAGAGGTGCTTCAGCCCTCTGATCTTTGTTGGCCCTCTCTGGGCTTGCTCTAACAGATCCATGTCTTTCCTGTGCTGCGATCTCCATAACTGGACACAATACTCCAGGTGAAGTCTCATGAGAGTAACTTAGAGATCACTTTGAGATCTATTTGTGGAAGGCAGAAGAAACCCAGTGTTCTGTGGATAACTTCATGGGAAGGAGAGGGTTAGTCTCTAAGCAGGCTGGTGTCTAGAGAAAGCAGCTATTTACTGCTCTAATGTTCAGCTAAAAGCATGATCCAGTACCAGCAATGGAAATGGAAATTATACTACCAAGTGGCATAAGGAGCAGGACCATACCCATAGCAATTTATTTTCAATCAAACAAGAGCCATGAAGTCATTAGTTATTTCTTCAAAAGGCTTTGGTAGGTGTGCAGGATAGCACTGTGCTGTCTCTGCTGTGCCATATGTGCACAAAAAGATTAATTCCCAGGTTAGCAAGACAGGAATTATGATGAGAGAGAAGTCTGAGTCAGACACAGTGGGGAGAGGCAAATGCCACAGGCTGAAGCAGTGCTTCAACTCCTGCTGAATTTTGAAAAGATCTAGAATGAAGGAGATTCTTTTGTCCTTTTAATAAGAGAAGAACAGAGGGTTGAAAACCATGAATTTCAGAAGCAAAGAAATGGCAAATTACAGCTTCTTTTTCTAGTTACAGCTTTCCTGAGGATTTGGAGTACTTTGCAAATATTTAATTACTCTCACCTCAGTGCCCTTGTAAGCATTGCAGAAAATAAACAAAAGTAAACTGTGCTGCAAGACTTACAACCCAGCTCTAACTCTAGTGCCTTTACTAGCACCTCCAGAGCTGTTTGCTTCATTGCAAGAGTAGGAACCTGATACTAATATAGACTGATAAATTAAACAGAGAACCAGTCTCAGGACCGGTGTCCTGAGATCTCTGCTTCAACAGCCTTATAATTTGCTGTTCTGAAGCTCAGAAAGTGGCTGTGTCTGTATAAAAGCTTGTCTTCTTGCTGCATGGTTGTGGCTGTGTGCAGCGTTACAGTAGGCATTCCTCTGGCTCCAGCCCTGGAGCTTTTATGCATACACTGTAAATGGATATCCTAGTGGTCTTTATGAGCATTAATATTCTGTCTCTTGGTTACACAGAGACTAGATGTACTATGCAGATGAAATCACCCACAGTGATTTCAGTGGGGTCCTGCAGTCTCAGATTTAGGCCATTCTTTTCATTAACTTGGACCTCTAATGACATGTTTGTAAAATGCTTGGGGTTTTTTTCTGTTTGCACAGCTTTAGCATGTCACAGAAATAAGGTACATGGTTAAGGCACTGATTTAGAGCAAGCAAACTTAGAAAATCTTTGCCTCAGTTCCCTCATTTTTTAAACTGACATGGGATGAGCATATCATAAATCATAGGAGAAGCAACAACTTATCTGGCTCTGCAGCCCCCACCAGGCAGTTTCTTTTGAAAAGCTGATATTTCTCTGGTTTCATACTCTGGTTTCTCTTCAGATCGTATACATCTTTTGTATAGATCGTATTTAGTGCAGTGATTAAATATGAAATCTGTAAGTGCGAAATAAAGTGTCAGAACAAGCAAGTAAGTAATTCCAAACTTGTCTTTATATGTTATGCATACAACATTCCCCCTCACACCTTTTCCCCCTTAATTTTCTTCCTCTTTTTCTTTGCCTGTGAAAATATAAACCCCTCAGGTCAGGCTCTGTGTTATCCTTTGTGTTTGTGAAGCACAGAGCGCACAGTGGGTGCTACCAGAAGCAAAGCAGGAACAATGATGATATAATGATGGTGGTTTGGAAGCTTGGCTGTGCAGAAACAGGGAGAGGGTGCTGGGGCGGAAAGCAGTCGTAGCAACTGCTACAGGGGGACAGGAGGGTGGAGAGACAGACAGGGATGGCACTGAAGTCTCACCAAAGACAGGCAGCGTGCAGCTTTCTGTAATGGCAGGGGAGCATTTAGCCCAGCTTGGCTCAAACCAGAAAAGAACGCCTAGATAGGACAACAAGGTTAATGTGGAAAGCGCTGTTGAATGTTAGCTTTAGCAGCCAGACGTCTTTGCTAAAACAGAAAACAAAAGTTATTTCATTAAAGCCTCTGAACACCAAGTACTCTGTGAAAGTTTAAATGCCAGGTGGTGTATTAAGTAAACAAAGCAGTCCTGCTGTAGGCATTGTTTCTCACAGCAGCCGGCTGTAACCAGCAAGTAGTACAAGTGACCATGTGAATCTCTGCCATGTGATGTAGTGCTATGCCTGGCTAACGTGCTGATACGGGGCTGGCAAGGCAGAGGAGACTTCTTGTTCAGCAGTTATCAGAATGTTGATAAGGGCCAACTGTTGCACGTGGCTTAATTGCATGAATTGGCTTACGCTCATTGGTCATCTGGTTTGGATCAAAAAAAGAAACTGGAGGTTTGCACAGGTGTCATGTGCCTTTCCAGCGCAGTTTGAATGAAACGGAGTGATTGATTTTCATTTTAGTGACTTTTTAGATTGGTATCATAGTACTGCACAGTTAGCTTTCGTTATAACCCAGCAGTTACCCCCAGGCAGTGGTTGCAGAATGTCATATCCCATTAGTATCCTATACCCACATACAAGGGTCTGGAGCACAAACCTTATAAGGAACTGCTGAAGGAACTGGGATTGTTTAGTCTGGACAAAAGGAAGCTGAAGGGAGACCTTATTGCTCTCTGCAACTACCTGAGAGGACGTTGTAGTGAGGTCTGTGTTGGTCTTCTCCCATGTAACAAGCAATAGGATGAGAGGAAATGGCCTCAAGTTGCACCAGGGGAGGTTTAGACTCAAAACAGGAAAAACTTTACTGAAAGAGAGATTGAGCATTGGAACAGGCTACCTGAGGCAGTGGTAGAGTCTCCATCCCTGTAGGTGTTAAAAAAATGTGTAGACATAGGAGTTTGTGACATGGTTTAGTAGATGCGGTGGTGCTGGGCTGACAGTTGGACTGGATGATCTTAGAGGGCTTTTCCAACCTTAATGATTCTATGATAATCAGCCGTCCTGGGTTTGTGTACAGCAGGGGTCATTTGGAAGGTGTCACTCTTAAACTCCTCTTGCTCTGCTGTCAGTGTCAGGATTGGGAAGTTAACTAGGTGATTCAGAAAGTGAAAAGCTGATATTTACAAGCTTCTTGGACCCCATGCTATATGGGTAACAGATGCATGGGAAGATAAAGCATCCGTTGCACACATGTGCTTCTCACAGACCCAAACTTCCCAAAGCAGACCCAAACTTTCTCCTTCTGCTCCTTGTGCTTCTATAGGTTGTTTCTCCATTGTGCTGTTACCTGCTGAGGATCATTGTTAATGCTCTACTCCTCTCACTGGCATTTGTGCTGGCAAAGTGCACATTGCCTGTGTTCGTGACAGTGCCTGCTGGCCACAGCCATATGGTGTCTGGTAAAGTCTCAGTGCTGAGTCTCTCATTATAAGTACCGTGCTGAGCTAATTGCTTGTGCCTGGCTCAGGCACTTATTCAGTGACTACCTCAGCCATTAGTACGACCTCTTCATTTATCACCTGTCACACAGCATGGGAATGTGCATTTGGCCGTCTCCAAAAAAAACAACCCCCAAAACCCCCATTCTTTACCATCAAGCTTGTGGCTGATCTGTTTCTTTGCTATGAATTATTTGCCTGTGGTATTCTCTCCAGTATTTGCAAGACAAAGGAGAAGGAATGGCAGAAAACTGAGTTAGAAGCCCAGCTGGAACCTTCCTGCCAATGAGAACTAGGAAAATCCCATTAGGATGATGCTTTATGCCTGGATTTATGGTCTCTGCTTGCTGTGTTTGGATCCTGTGTATTTGTTGCTTTAAAAGCTACAAAGTTATAATTGTGTATATATCTCTGGATCCTATATATTACTATATAATACTACTTCCTGTAGCTTGCCTATTGCCCTAAGAGTTCAAGTTCAGAGCCCTTGACAGACACCCCTCTCCTGACAACCAAGCTCCCAATCAACTCACGTAATCTGATAGAAAGTTGTCCAGGATTGAAAAAAAATGCAGGTCTGTGGAAAAGAGGCAACACAAACCCAAAAGCAATGAAACTCATCCAGTTGTAGAGAATAACTGCAGAGAACTAAGTGTGAAATGCAGGCTCGGTGTGGAGGTTTCAGTCTAGAAAAGGAGAGCTTGGGAGGAGAGGGCAGAAACCAGCTGCAAGGGTGCTTAGGCAGTGGGGCCAGGGGAGCCCTGCAGGGAGATCCCCGCAGGGAGATCCCCAGGGGCTGGGAGCCTATCCTACCAATCCAGCCTGATAATGCAGGGATGCCAGTTGCTTTGGTAACGCATCCAGAACCTTGCAGCGCACGCTGAAAAGGCAAGACAACACAGAGCCAATACCTGCAAAAGCCTGCAAAGCCCCCTTTATCTGAGACAAGAAGCACAGCCTGCTTGCAGTTCCCAGATGGCAAGAAAAGCTGCTCTAAGGAAATGAATATTTCAGTTATGCTCTGCAAGCCAAGTCTTTCCAGATTTGTCCAGTACCTTTAACAAATGTGAGATAACCAGCGTAGGGTTCTGGGCAAGGTGGGAGATCCTCTGCCTGATCAGAGGATCTGATCCTGGATTTAGAAATCCACAGGAAACCCCGTAAAGGATATAGTATTGAGGCAGAGTTTCTCCAGATCAGCCTTTACTGATAAAGGGGCCTCAAGATCTTCAGAAAGAAGAATAATTCTCAAAATTTACTACATTAACTAAACTCTTCAGCTCCTGATTTTCCAGTTTTATGAGGAAAAGGTGTTACACTGCAAATTCCACAGATAGCAGTATTGTTTAGGCATGTAAATAGACCACAGGCAGAAGAGAATGGGATGAGTCCTGGAAACTTGATTCATTGTCTGTTGTTTTACAAAGTGGAATAGTTTCTAAAGCAAGAGTTGGTGGTTTCAGGTTCAGGTATTTCTGTGGCTGAGACCACGGAAGGAGTGGTTTCCTTTACTATATTTGAAGTAATATAAAGAAATCTGATTTTTACTGCAAAAACATACATTTCCCTGTGAAACTTTTCAGACAGCATGCTATATTTTAGTGATTTAAGGGGTGTATTTTACTCTCCCTTTGACTAATAGAAGAAATCTGAAAGATGTTTTTGGAAACCAGTAAGCTTCCCAGTGAATGGTGTACCAGCTACATGAAAAGCCGTGGAGCTGTTTCAATAAGACTGGAACAAATGTGCTTAGTGATGCAGCTAGGATAGATGCCGCTTAGCCAGAACTAGGAAGCTTAGACAAAGGACTGGAAGGCCTGGTTGTTATATGAGCGATGCACTGTGGATCACAAGTATGGTCTGTGTGGTCCAACAGTAGAAGCAGTTCTTGTAGGGTGAGGCATCCTGAACTGCTGCGTAAGTGAAAGTGCTGGGTACAGCAGGAAATTTCCTGGGCAGTATCTATCAAAATTTTTAATAGAATAATGGTTAAGGTTACTTTTCAGGCTTAATTTTATATTTATTTATTTTTTAACTAGCAGGTATTTTACAACATTTAGTGTCAATATCATCAGTGCTATTTGAATAGAAATTGCCAGCAGCCATTTACCAGCTTATGGGTCCCTGGTTTTACTGCTATTGAACTTTATTTCACATAATTTGCATCAATTTGCTTCTGTGTCAAAATTAACATAGTATTATGTCTGAAGAGTGAATCAGCTTAATGAACAGCAGTCTCAACTCAGATTCACTTGTGCTGCTGGCTACTTAATATTCAGCAGCCACAGCCAGCCGCCTTCTCTGTTTAACTGGCAGCTGAGGAATGGAAATGGAAGGACAGTGTTGTCCTGGGAAGAAATCAGTGTCACATGGAACCACTGCAAATAGAAATTCCTTTTGTTGTTTTTCAGAGAAGTTTCAGTCTAAATGGTAAATGGATATATCCCTACATATAAACTTGGAAAGCTATTTCAGCAACAGCTATATATGTTAGCAATGACATTATCTTGATCAAGTACAGGATGGGAGAATATTGAAGTGTGATTCTCAGGAAGAAGTAAGCCACAAAAGTGATTTATATTTCATGGCCTGTAACGCTCCCCGGTTTTAGCAACTTCATCTGAAGCACACAAATACAAAGGTGAAGTCTGAGAGCAGGCTGTATCCTTTCAACCCTCATCAGAAGAGGGCCCAAACTCTATTTGGAAGCACTTGAAGCCAGCCTTTTGCACAGGAGCATTAGCACATCCCTGATATCCCCCACAGCATCATTTGTGGTCAGGTGGCTCCAAAAGTTCATGGGGGCAAGGACCATTTTTCTTCCTGGAAAAGGGAGGCTTTGGCAGGAATCACTGGGCTGTGAGCATCCTTCCTCCCAGAAACCACCAGATGCATCCTGCCAGGTCAGGCATGAAATGTAGGTGACAGAACCAATTGTGGGTGTCACCCTGGGAATGCAGGAAATTTAGGAGAATGGCCACCCTTCTTCCCTTGGGAGTACACAAAGGACAGTGTAGGGCTTTATCCTTTCCTGTTATGTATCAGTAGTGGGCTGGCTTGAATCAGAATGTCCAAGTAGGTAGGTGGAGAACGCCATGCAAAATAAGGGCTTTATTTAAAAGAAATTGTTGCAAATGCGTAGAGTAACAAGGGAACATGAGTTTTCTGTGTCTGTGACTAACTAAATACAGTTAGCATTCTTTCACATTAGTGCAATTTTTCACATATTCTTATGAGTATTCTTATATGTATATTCAGTTACGCAAATGTTAGAACCTACAACTCATCAATATGGACACCACAAAGTTATGCATTTTTTCCACTTTTGTTTTGCCACCAGAGAGGAAACGTCAGGATGAATCAGAGCAAAGCAAAAATCTTGGGCTGTTTTAAAACTGAACAAGGATGATCAGGAGAAAACATAGGATAAAACCTTAAGTTTACCAGTGACTCAGTGACTGATCTCCTAGATTTCTTCTTTTATCTTTTTAATCTAAAAATCTTGGTTTATATTATTGGAAAAGGATGAGATATTTGGTTTCTTAAATCACATTTCATTATGCATTTCATTGTCTGATGAAAGAAACATTGACATGAGAGGTAATTGCTTGCCATAGCAGTTCATCTCATTGCCAGAACCAGTAGACTTTGCAGCCAGTCTCAGATCGTTTCTTCTCCAAAATCCTACGTACATGCTGAATTTTTCAGCTTCATTATAGAAGACTCTAGAATTGTCGCCTCATTTTCACTGCTTAATTGTTTTATTCATATTTTCTCCAAAATGAACTGTTTTCAGCCACGAGATATAGATGAATCTTCTCTTTAACGGACTTCCTTTGTAGCAGAACAGGGCAGCTACTGCACATAAATGCAACTATATATTTACACCAATGTTGCCTGTTTAGATCACAGTCCAATAGGATTAAAGTTAATACAAGGTTTTGTTACTGCTGAACTGATTTTCATTCTTTTATGTGGCAGGCTTTTATAAAATTTTGACCTGTATCACAGCAGCCAAAGGTCTTTATTTATTTTTAATAATCATAAAAATATTTAAAATTTCCTATGGGATTATTCCTTCAATCTCAGTATTGTACAAATGTAAATAACATAGATACCACAATCATTCTATGAGGTAAGCTTTTAAATACCGAACATTGAAAAGTAATTATGTAATTTAATCAAATTCACTGCAAAATATAATTTTCCCTCCACCTCTGTGTGGAAACAAAGTCACAGAAATACTGACTCTCAGATGCACTGGAGTGTGTCTCATGTTGAGTACTTTAGATTTTAAACGTCTAGTTGAAACAGACAGTTCTAAGGCTCAAGGACTTCCCAGTAAAGTTGGTGGAGTCACAGATGCTTGTCATCACCTCAGGCCAGGTGTCCGAGGCTGGTATCCAAAAGGAGAGTTACCACCAGTAAATGATCTTATAAAATGCAAACTACACTGTCTGCTCTGGATGTGCTGTTACATATCTATAATGAGGTGGCAATAGTTTTCATAGGATGCAAGAGAAGTTGCTTCCTTGGTCTCCTTCGACCCACACTTTCCTGTGTCCGACAGACATCCTCTACACTTGGTCAACCAGCCTTGTTAGGAGGGTGAATATGTGGTTTCCTTGTGTCTGGTAATAGCTCTTTTGGCAGAGCTTGTTCATGCTGGAAATGTTTTTTGCAGACTTGCTGAATACATTAGTGCACAATGAACACATCTCAACAGCAAGACCTTACGATCTAATGGTGTTTTATTCCTTTTTAGTGGTTTTACATTTGCATCAATTACAGTTACCATCCACCTTAAACCCTAGTCTGAGTGCTCAGGAAACATTTGTACATCCATAAAACCACAGAAGTCAAGAACATCTTCCCCCGGAACCATTTATCAAAATTTATCTGTACACAAAAACTAAACTGGCAAGTTAGGTGTCCTTTTAATCCTTCAGGATGTGGAACACTCTCTAGCCCCACTGAAATCAGCAGAAGTTGAGAACATTTGAAACACCAGAGTTATTGTTATTCTTTGTGCCTCACTCTGTGGCATGTCACATGAGCCAATATTTATATCTGCCTACAACACACACTCTCCACCAGATCCGTGGTAATTGCTGCTTTGTTGGCAGAGCTACACGTCTCTCTGATGAAAAGAAATTAAAGTCCTCAAAAGTCAGCTGCAGTTTTGGAAAAGGACTGAATAGGGGGCCCTTTTTTGATTCTAGCAAAGGTAAAATTTTTTTGGTGAGAGTTAGGATTTTCTTTGAAAGAAACAAACACATTACACTGTACTGCTAAAACCACTACAAATAAAGCACATTAGAACCTAATTATTTTGCAGGTTTCTTAATGAGCAATTCTATTCTCTTAAAGTTAATGTAAAAGCCATCAAGAAAGGCTGTTTCCAATGAAGAATGATAGCTAAAGAAGAGTTACCTGTATTCCTTGCTAATTCCTTTAATCATAAGAAATCATAACTCTTCCCTAGAATGTCAGGAGTAATAGTTTCTTCAGGTTATAGATCTCTTCCTGTGTCACTGGATTTCTATTCCTGAGTCTCATCTTAGTCATTACTTAGTTTTATTTTACTATCCTCAATGCAAAGTTTTCTTTGAAAATGCTGTCTGCCAGATAAAACAGGGCACTGTGAGATAGTGAGTATAAAGTGGGTTATACTGATGCACTTTACCTCTGGTTGGAAGGAAGAACCCATGGAGGCTGCAGGTAACAGCAGGGGAAAGCCTTTGAGTGGAAAAAACGCCCTCTGGTACAGAAATCTCTGGTGGAGCCTTGAGAGCTCACACCAAGAAGATGCATTATCATGTTCTCAAACACTTGGGATTTTATGTTTATTAAATGCGGTCTTATCTGCTCCCTCTCAGTGAGATTGATCCCCTGCAGGAGTAACTGATCATTGCGCAAATCTCTGGAAGTACAAGAAGTGAACCAAATTCAGAGATCATATAGCCCACTTAAAAATGTCTAGGTCTGTCCAACCTCACAGGTTTTGTGCATTTAAGTCTGCACTGATTTATGGTGGCATAGGAGAGTCATCCTTTTATTTGCTGACGTATGTATAGGTACAATGAGAAACACAGATGTTGTAAATTGAATTTTCTAAGTGGATATGGATGTCTTTTAGTTCTTAAATGGATAATAAATATAGCTTAAACTATCTGTTTGATCATAATTAAGAACTGCTGTAAGAACATAACCCAAAATACAGCTGGAGTACATATATGTGTCAAATAAAAACAGGACTATCACACGATAAATGATCTGCTGCTGATACTGATTATCAGCAGAAGCTATGAATAAACTTTCTCCTCAAAGGCTGATGAAAACAATTCTACTTTGTATAAAGGCATTGCCAAGAGCCTTAGAGAAAGCATAGTTATTAGGCTCAAGGGAAATATGCCCTGTTTCTTTTTGCCTCTCCTAACTTTATTCTAACTGCTGGCCTGTTTTACTGTTAAATAATGAAAAAGAAGAAAAAGCAACCATTTAAGGCTGTTGAGCCACTTGCCAAGAGATAGAGGTAATCCCAGGACTTACAGAAGTATTACAATTATAACAGTAAAGTAATACCAATGCTGAGGATCATGTTAGAAACAAGTATCGACTAGAGGTTAATACAACAGGAATCTCCAGCACTCTTGGCTTGCCACTATGCCTCCCTGTAAATGGATTAGGCAGTTCAACCAGTTGAATGATTAAAAGAGTTTTAATGGCAAGGCAGAATAGTTCCCTTTTATAAATAAGGAGGTGAGATACATTATTTTATTCTGGGGAAACATGATGAAAAATACAGGTGCACTGTAAAACTGAGATTCCTGTCTGCTTTTCTTCTGAACTGATCCTTGGTAATTATTCTTATTTACAGCCTCTGGCCTCTCCTCTTCTCCATCTACCCCAACACAAGTGACCAAGCAGCCCACGTTTCCTCTTGAATCTTATAAGCATGAGCCTGAGAGACTAGAAACACGGATTCACTGTTCTTCACCTCCGGACACAGGGCAGAGATTTTCTTTGCCTCCATCTCAAAGTGCAGCCAAGCCTCCTATCATGACACCAGCTCCCTGTGCTACCTCAAAACCAGTAAGTAAAATGTGTCCAGTTTCCACTGGGAAATGTACAGCCCCGTGTAGAACTGGTTCTTGTATTGCAATCGATGGGCTGGAACATGTGTCCGTACTGTGCAACAGAACAAAAACAATTTTGTGTGCCTTTTACTTCAAACTTGTCTTAGCTTCTCCCAGTATTCAGCTGACAGGACACTGGGAATTCAAAGGTGGTAGCTCCCCTTCTGATTTACCCAAACAGCAATGAATATTTGCACTATTCTTAAGTGAGTTTTACAGTGGCTACAGATCCCAGCATACATTACTGAGATGCCACAAAGTTTTATTTAAGATTGTCTTTTATCTCTCCTAAGAAGAGCCGGTGAGAGAGCTAGCAGCCAAGGAGACTGTATCAAAAACAAGTTCACAGTATGAGCTGCAGGGGTTCTGAGTTCCTGCTGCTTCTGGAGTCTGTGATGACTGGGACAACCAGTAACTAATGGCAGTAGTTGCTATCACACCTCCTGCCTCGGCTCAGAGAGGAAAGACAGAAGGGCAGCACTACCAGGGTGTTTATCCAGCCCTCCCACATACTAGAGGTATCTTCCTAACAGTGGTTTCTTCAGCTCCTTGGAATGCATTAACTCATCAGTTCCCGGGAATAAATGAATTTCAGCTGCTGATACTCTCCACCGCAACATCGCACTGCATGCCGTTATGCCCCCTTCCCTCTCCCTTGGCCAGCCTGAGCCTCAGAAGCATTGCTGCTCTTTTTGCACCATCTTTTCTTTTTTGTGTGTTAATTCCTTTATATCAACTACCTTTTTCTTTGCACCATTTCCCAGCCACATCGAACAAGCAGAGTGTGATCTGTCACCAGAGTTAACTCCCTTCCATCTGTCTTTCCCCAGCTTTCCTTCCTTTTTTTCACTTCAGAATGTAAAATCTTTGACACTTTCTGTATCTGGAAATCTAGAACTGTAAATGACATAAAGGTTCATGAGGTCTGTTTTCCTGTAGAGTGACTACAAGTTCTGTTTCATTCCAGTTCTTAGTAATTTATTCAAAAGCAGTAAGTTTCCTCCCATTCACCCATGGAAAAGCTGTTCCAGGGTCTGGATACACTAACACAGCAATACACAAACCTTTCTGATTTTGTTAGGTAGCTCCACAAGACTAGCAGCTGTGGTTTTGCTTTGAAAGTGTTTATGTACCAGATTAGTGTTCACCTACTAGTTTCAAGTTGTTCACATATGTCCAGTAAAAGACATTCCATGTTTTGGGGATCCCTTCTTTAATGCTCTGTCTCTGATTTTCGATGTAACTTTTTCATGGACAGGTTATAATAATTTGCTTTCATAATTAATAGTCATTTTAATTTATTGTTACATCCTGTTGCACCTGTAGCCAACCTCTCTTTTTCTAGATTAAGCAAGCCAAACTCTTCCTGCAAAATACAAACTTTCCTTTCTGCTGCTATGCAAAAGTAAATGATTAAACAATTAAATAAATCCTACATTTATAGTTAACGAGCCCCAGCAGTAACTTTTCTCCAGACTTTCCATGTAAGCATTAGTCTAAGGATACATAAATTATGAGACTCAAAGGCTTGTAGGACACACAAATATTTTTGGTCCCTTTCAGTCCGTCAGTGTTGTTATCTGCATGTGAATGTATTTATCTGTGTTATGCAGGAGTCTTTTGTACCTGTTAAAATAGAAACGGGGAAACAACATAAACTTAGCACATTCCACAGGCTGAAAGACTGAAAAGTTTGTTTTGTTTTCAGTTATCTGCTGATTTGGACTATATGAAGTTGAGTAGAAGATGTCAGAAAAAAGAAACAGAATTCTCAGCAAGCATTTATCAACTGTTGTGGTTGTATATATGTACAAGAGAGGATCTGAATAGAAACTCAGTATACCGGACTCAGTTATCTCCTATTCAGAAGATACAGAAGTGTGTGTGTTTATATATAAAAATATAAAATATATCTAACGTATAGCACCTGGTTATCTTTGTTCTTTACCCTTTGTACTCATTTATATGTGAGAACAGTGAGTGTGCAGGCCTGCCAGTGAAGCATTAGCTTTCTGATTTACTTGGGAGGAAATATCAGCAGCTACAGATCTGTAAGGAACAACAGACCAAAAAGACAGATTTACCATGTTCTTCTAGTAGGAGAAACTCTTAAGAGGAAAAAAAAAGGCTAAGTTTCTGCAGCAGGGGATGATTTTGAAGCTGATGGGTGTTTGCTCAGGACTGTTGTGTCTTTTGGTCCCTGTGAGTAATTTACTTAGCATTCCTTTGACATATATAACAGCAGAGCAGACCAGCCTTCTTGATTTGAGTACTGTATTTCAAACATTATATTTGTCTTGAGCTGTGTATAAATGTATGCTTTCACAGTGCATATGCCGTAAAGAAATCTGTAAAAGGCAAACTCAACTTCTTGTTTACTTAGATCACCATTTATTGGCATAACAATTCCAATTATCTTTAAAACACACTATAAATTATATGATAAATGTCTACATAGTGGTCATGCTCTTGGATGATCAGTTTAATGACAGGAAAGCTTATATGTTGACATCTAAAATGAGGAGCTGACTCTTATCTACCGGGCTCTGTCAACTTAAATCTCATTTAGTCATTATATTGTTTAACTAGTGATGATAATGTTTGAGATCCCAGAAGTATTATAAATGATTCATGATTGCTATCTATATTGCAGTAGGGAAGAGGAACCCTTGGACCTATACCTGGAATTACTATTAAAAAAAACCCGCAGAGCAATAGATAACTATAGGAAGGTGAGGTATTAGAACTTGGAACTAATCTTAGCCCATTTTTATAATTAACTGCATTTGAAGCTGATTGTGCCCTTGTATTTTATCTGTCTGAGACTGCAGCACAGGATGGTTAAATCTGCTTGGTAAAAGAAAAGGCATGGAGGAAAGAATATAAATATTTATTTCCCAGCAGACGTAATCAAAACCTTTCATGTCTAAATGCACCTAGAACACTGTATATTTTAATGTGAATTTTAAGCCTTAGAATCTAGTGAGGGAATAAAAAGTGGGAGACAGTTCCTGACAGAGAGAGCCTCCTTCAGCAAGTATCATTTCCACACAGTATACAAACCTAAGCAATTAACCTCATGCTAAATGGATGTCTGTGATAATCACCAAAGTCTGGATTTATCCCACCTAACTTTAGAAACCTATCTGAGCTGCTTAAGTTGGGAGTATAGTAGCTCTAGTCATCTCTGTATCCCAGAGAGAGGCATTTGCAGGGGATGAATCAGACCTGCAGTGGGCTGCACAGCCTTTTGCTCTCCTTATAAAGAAAGTGACTCCAGGTGTTGCATTTCTAACTGAAGCACTTCTGTGAGGTGCCCAAAGCTAGATGTGATGAGGCTGTGACATGCCATTGCAGCAGCTCTTACGGGCTTTCCTCTGCTTGTGTAGGTTTTCCTAGTGGTTGAGTTAGAAGGTTATAATGAGAAATTCAACTGATAAGAGATCAAAGCTCTATCAAAAGCTTACCGTGCACTGCGTTGAGTGGGGAAGGAGCAATATGAATTTTCGCACTACAGTTTGTGACTCTGTACTTTGGCCTTGTGTTGTTTGGACTGTGTAACCTTCAGGCAGTAAGCGGTAAACGATAACTCTTCTCTAATGTGACATTACTTACCACGAAAGGAATGTAGAGAGCTTGCAAATTCAATAATGAACATGTTTGCTCTGTTTCCCCTTTGCCCGTATTTTAACGTGGAATTTAGTATGCTGAGCTTAATGTGGTTGTATCCTTCCCATTTCATCCTTTCTTCTTCCCCTGATGCATAAGACTCTGAAAATAACATTATTCCCTGCCTCCTACAAGCATAAGCATTTTTGTGGTACAGCATTTCCTGGACTTTATGGGTTTCCCCTTTCCCAGCATGAGAGAAGTTCAGGCCAGAGAAAGAAGATGCTAGCTCCATATTGAGGAGTTGCCTTTGAGTTCTCTTCTGGTGAAAAACAGGGGCCTCCTCTGCTCAGAAGTGGTAAAGGCAGAACATGCTTACAAACAGTCCTTTCCATATGATTGTGTAGTTAACCATTGTTCTCCAAATAACTTGTGAGCCAAGTAATTCCCAAGAATGTTCTTAAAAGGAAGGCATTTTAGCCAGAAGGTAGTCCGAGACCTACTTTAAGCTTGCGTGAGACAGTCCTGTTAAAACTGCAAATACAGCACACAGGAAAGGCTGATAGAGTCTGCTTTGTATCCATTTACATAGTCTCTTCTGCTTCAGTGTGTGGAAAAGGAGAGATGTAAGGCACAGCAAGGACTCCCTTCCAGTCCTAGATACAGGGAAGGAAATAAGGTAGTTTCTCCAGCTACCTGCTTGTTAAACAGTAGCGCTTTCCTGCAAAGCTATTCATGCTGTTTCTTAGCCAACATGTAGTAAACTCAAAAACAGGGCTGTTAACTTGTTCAGCGTGAAAGGCTGTTACATCACACCCTGCTGCTGGCGAAGAGCCTGGGAACCAGGATATGTACAGCAGATCCTTCAGTTTGGCTCTCTCCAAAAAGCCCTGCCGCCTATCAGAGCTCCATAATCTAGCTGACTAATTAAAGAGATTTAGATCTGATGAAGAGAACAGAAAACTATTCTTTGAGTCTGATGTTGTCTTTAAAATAAAAAGCAAGCAGAGGCTGGGAAGAAAGGAATACAGTCTGAAAATGTACAAGAACTCCCTATTTCAGCATTCATGTGGCATAAGGCAATCTGTTAGAGTGCCAAGACATTAGTGATTCAGCTTTGATTTACACAGAAAAATGATCACAGCAATTACAGCTAGAAAGACTGTCATTTACTAGTGAAGAAAGCACTTGGAGTGTTGTGCCCAGGCTGGTCTTCAGTGTCTTAATGCTAAAACTCTTTTCTGGGAGATGGTTCTGTTCTTTAGCAAATCCTGTACACGGGTACAAGCCAGCATTGTTTAAATATTTCTCCTGCTGGAACTGTTGCTGTCTACATGACAGTGTGTTTAACTTAAAAATGGTATATATTTGTCCAACAGTTGGCATGTAACTAGTTAGTTACAATCTTAGTAAATGAATAGCTTTTCAATGAACTACATAACAACTAGATACCGTATTAATGGAAAAATGTCTTAAGCCCACCGGGTGGAAAGACCATAGTGAGATTCAGTGGGACATAAAGAATAAATGAACCAGTAAACTCACTTGGAACTGAACATTACAAAAAAAAAAATAGAAAGCTGCAGCAACACAATGTTACTTCTTAATCACAGCTTTTGTTTTATTAATATTCAGTTCTCTCACTTCACCTTCTCCCAATTAGTCTTATCTTTTTTATCACATTTGGAACTTTTCTACTCTCTTAGTATATAAAATATGCAACAAACCTCTTTCTAGACAATTTCAATTAGTATTTCTTTATTTAAAGCTACTTATTTGGTTTAGAAGTAAAAATGTTCTGTCACAACCTCCTGGAACACTGGTTTTCTGATGTATTTGTATTCTGGTTGAAGTGTTCAGATTCATCGCAATTAACCTTAGGATGCAGAGAAATTGCATTGCATAAAGATAAATTTTTTCTCCCCTAAGGAAATGTGTGTCTGTGTCAGTTTGTGGCTTTTTCTGCAGCCACAGAGATAATTTAATCACCTATCTATGGATTCACTCAGTGGAGAATTTATATTAATGGCATGAAGTCCTACAATTCCTGTTCCTCCTAGTCCTAGATCAAAAAGGGAAAGGCTAGGTGGAAAGGATGAATAGCCAGAATGCTGAGTCCAATCAATTCCCAGCTGCTTTGATAGCTCTCATAAGGCTATAAGTAGCTAAGGCAATTAAAACCAGAGCACCTATGAGTCTTTTTTAAGGCACACATAGGTACCAAAATCATGACCCCAACATCTTGAAGACAGAGTTAGTGGCTTAAAGCTTTTATCACCCTAAGTCCTGCACTATGTATGGTATGAAAAGGCTAAAGCTCAGGATCTGGCCTCGTGTCTATATAAATAGGTATCTTTTGAATAAGTAACATGACGTAAGAGAGTGCTTTAAGACTGACAGCCTGGTTTTACCCATTGAACTGACTTCTCATGGCACAGTACATTTCTGAATTTTAGACTTGTTAATTTAATAAGAATACTGTTATTTTGTAGAAGATTGGAACGTCTTTTTAAGAGTAAGCTCTTATTAGCTGTCAGACGCTAAATACATACTCTGATTTAATGTTAAGCTGCAGCTTAACATAGGATCACTGATAGTTTCTCCCCAGATATATCTGGGCAATTTTGGAACACAAACATTATTTACCATCTAGACTATTTATTTACAAAGCAGTAGGGGTTATAGACCAAAGTCTTTCCGTGAGGATGAAGGAGAGAGGCTCAGTTTTGAATATGTTCTGTTGTACCATGTCTGCTTATGTATCAGACTAGAGGGGAAATGCAGCGAAAAATAAGGAAAAAATCCTTATGGAAGGGAACTCTACCAATTCCTTCATCTCCTTTAGCCCAGTTTTGACTATATTATATTTTTAGATGCATGATCTTTAATGGCCAGCAGAGCTTCAGAGAATGTAAAAAGCTAGTTGATACCAAAAGGACACGGACTACACGAAACATTGATATTCCTTTCTCACATACTCATGATATTCCTCAGTCCCCTCCTCGGACTGGATGAAATAAACGGTTGAAGTTAGGAGAAATAAGGGGCACATCACAAATAATACTTTCTTCTGTATGGCTTCCTTCCCCATACCTGTTTATGCATGAGGAGAGAAATGCAACTCTAAAAATACAGCTTGTACCTGTGTGTTTTTTTCTTTCAAGATTAAAAAAAAGCAGGCTTGGCCATTTGAAAGTCAGCTGCATGGGCTGCTGACTCAGAAGAGGACTAGATACCATCTTGGCAGTAGCTTGGAAAAATGTTTCCATTGTACTGGTGAAATGAATGCAAAATATTTATTCTTTGAGCTTGTTCACAACAGCATTCTCAGCTGGTACTGAGGGTGGGGCCATGTGGAAAACATTTGTAGGAAGACAATAATGATTTGTACAGTGCCCAAGGTACGCATAATCTTATTTTATGATTAACAAAGGACAAGGCTCTTACCATATGAGGCTTATAAGCTGCAGCATAAACTGGTGAAGTGATCAACAGAAAATAAAAGAGAAAAGGCAATGGAGGTAGGAGACCAGCAAAAGAAGGGCACAGGGCAGAATTCAAGAGGGGAGGTTTTAATGTAATCTTTTTTTACATGTTCAGAGTTATGGTAAATTGCCATGCTGACAACTTAGATTTTTATTGATCATACTTTTTCCTTTACAACTGCACAAAGCAGGGCATCTGTGGCACATGAAAAGTCTTAGAACCACAGAGCAGAATCAGAACGGTTTGGGTTGGAAGGGACCTTTACAGGCCACCTGGTCCAACCCCCCTGCAGAAGCAGAGATGTCTCCAACTGGATCACATTGTTCAGAACCCTCTCCAACCTGACCTTTAAAGTTCCCAGGGATGGGGCATCTACCAACTCTCTGGGTAACCTGTGCCAGTGTTTCACCACCCTCATTGTGAAAAATGTCTTCCTTATACACAGTCTAAACCTACTATCCCTTAGTTTAAAACCTTCTTCCTTGTACCTCAAGACAGAAGGTTGTTAATGACTATTTTGTGGTACAAGAGCACGTACGATCCAAGCAGAAAAATAAACACGATTCTTGCCCTGAGGACCTTATTGTCCAAGAGCGTGATCTAGCAAAACAGGCCAGGCAAATGCTAAAACTGTAAGAAAGCATTGGCCTAAACAGGCTTGTTCCTAAGCACTGCTTCTACTCTAAGTTTGCAGAATAGCTACTGATGACAGAAGGCACTGAAGAAAGGTAACCCGAAGGTCACAGCACTTAGTTTGGTTGAGGTTGCTATGTATTTTTGTTGCTGAATCTCAGGTACTGTTTTGTTTTGGCTAATGTCAATGTAATGATGGCCTTGACCCAGGAAAGCACTTAAATGTGTGGTTAATTTTAAGTGTGTTGGTAGTCCTGTTGGAGTCAACAATACTAGAGCACTTAAAGCTTTGCATGCCTAAGCACTTTGCTGAATTAAGGTCTTTGTACAATTTTTACTGTCTATTAAAACACTTATAAATTACTATCCCGATTACTGAAGATGAGAAAGAAGGCTGATGGACAGAGAATGGAGAAAAGAATTGGGGAAAACATTGGAGGTTCAGACAAGAATAAGTCTTCAAAAGAGCTTGGGAATCAGAGAAAAGAGCTCCTGGCTACAGTGGAAAATAGCTGATGAATGAGTGGCAGGGGGAGTAGCAGCTGCAAAATTGCTATCTGCCTGCTGTTGTCTGTTTGGCCTTTCAAGCTTTGAGTGTTGGGATTGTATTTACTTGGAAACATTGGTTGTGTGTAGCTCAGGATCCAACTCCTTACATAAATGGAAACAGTTACTGATGAAAAAATGGCTGATAAAATGACATTCCTCTCCAGCTCCTCTCCCTTAAGCGTCCTGATAATGACTGCATAGGAGTACATCCCAACAGACCTGGTACACACGGGGATAGAATGCAGCCCAAGCTAATTTCCTGGGGAGCACTGTGAGGAATAGTTCCCACACAGAGAGCAAAAACCTTTGTTTCCTGGAGTGTGTCTTCAGAAAGAGACAGCATTATGGCACTGAGCACCAATTTGCTACAGAAGAGTATAATACAAACTAATCACCAAGCAGTTTCTTCTGTTATCCAAGGTTATACAAGTACAGAGGTTACATTTTGCAGGAAAAAAGTGCCTTCTTCAACCTTCTTTCTTTTTCTGAAGGCCTCAAGCATTTGGCTGTTGGTATTTTAGTGAAGGAATCATCAGTTGAAGAGTTTTTAAGGACAACAAGAATTTAGAAAAAAGAAAAAATATAGTGCCAGTAGCTAAGCCGTGCTTTAGAGATCAGAGAGTGGGCTGCAACCATCTGCCCTATCAGAGATCGCTTGTGTGCCTCTAAGTCACTTGGTCTGTCAGCTTCCTATTTATTAAAAATAATGGGGTAGCACTTCTCTAAGCCAAAGAGATGCTATGATGATAAACACACAAAAAATTATGTAGAACTCAGATATTTTTAGAGCAGGAGCTGCAAGTAGCTTAAGTTAACCATAGATAACATGTGTTGTATTTAAAGTTTGTAGTAACAGGCTTTCACACTATAGATGGTATTTGCGTATAGGAAGCAATCGTGTTTTCAGACAAGATTTACACAAAAGATAGTTGTAAAGTAGGCTGTTCTTCCGAGTTCTATGTTTAGTTTACAGCTTCCTTTAAAACAGTTCAGGCAGTTTCAACAACTGATGATTTTCAAAGAATTATCATAGGACATTCCATCCTGTGCATTATATAACAATTAGTATCTATAAACACCTGCCTAAAACTTGATGTTAGAATCATAGAATCACAGAATAACCAGGTTGGAAGAGACCCACCGGATCATCGAGTCCAACCATTCCTATCAAACACTAAACCATGCCCCTTAGCACCTCATCCACCTGTGCCTTAAACACCTCCAGGGAAGGTGAATCAACCACCTCCCTGGGCAGACTCTCCCAGGGCCCAATGACCCTTTCCATGAAAATTTTTTTCCTAACGTCCAGCCTGAATCTCCCCTGGCAGAACTTGAGGCCATTTCCTCTTGTCCTGTCCCCTGTCACTTGGGAGAAGAGGCTAGCTCACTCCTCCACAACCTCCCCTCAAGTAGTTATAGAGAGCAGTGAGGTCTCCTCTCAGCCTCCTCTTCTCCACGCTAAACAACCCCAGCTCTCTCAGCACCTCCTCGTAAGGCCTGTTCTCCAGCCACTTCACCAGCTTCGTTGCTCTNGGCAGCTTTCTAGACAGACTTCTCCCAGTCTGTAACTCTGCTTAGGGTTGTTGTGCCCCAAGTGCAGGACCCAGCATTTGGCCTTGTTAAACCTCATGCCATTGGACTCAGCCCAGTGGTCCAGCCTTGTCAGATCCCTTTGCAGAGCCTCCCTACCCTCCAGCAGATCAACACTTCCACCCAGCTTAGTGTCATCTGCAAACTTGCTAAGGGTGCACTCAATGCCTTCATCCAGGTCACTGATGAAGACACTGAACAGGGCTGGACCCAGCACTGAGCCCTGGGGAACCCCACTTGTAACTGGTACTGTAATGTGCACTGTGATGTAGAGTTACTCATTTTTACTTATTTTTACACAACTAGACATGAAAATTCCTTAAAACCATGAATCACTGTAATGTCTACCTAAGCCTACTAAGGACCTTCAATAAATACTTACTGATTTTCTAGGGATCCATAGCTAGGTATATATTCTGAAACTGGGTTGCCTTTCCCAAGGGCTGGTTGTATATATATAACTGACTGCATTATTTAACTTGCTATTCAACTGCTTTGGGTTTTTTTTTTCATATAAGTTAAACTGACAGTGAATTTTCATTCTGCTACTTAAGCGTGCTTCAGAAGAAGAGGCATTTCCACAGGGCTTATACACAATTTAATGTACAGTAAATAGAATTTAATATCAACTCCACTGAATTCAGTGCATATTTTTCTATTTACCTTAGAAAGGCTAGATTATCTTCTGACTGTACTATTACCTTACCTTGTAATGATAATTTAAACAGTCTGTTTTCATACCGCTGTTAACTGGGAGGTACCACTCTGTGTTAATGCAGAAGTCTCCTCAAACAGGCTATTGAATATTGAATGCAATGCTTTATTTTCATATTTTGTGAGCCTGTGATAAGCTACAACTAAAAGACCTAGGGAAGCATGTCAAGAAATAATTTCAGCTCTTTGCAGACATTCAGCTATAGACTGAATTACATCTAAGCTTATTTGCTTGTGAACCCAGTATCCACCATATCCACTGTGTAAGCATCCACTGCTGATGAATGCACTTTGGTATCCACATCTCCACAAGCTCTGCCGTAAGATGAGCATGGTTGCAGGCTTCCTGCAGGTGTATCCTTAGTTCCTAGCATGGAACTGTTTTGACTTGTTTTCAATTCTGCTTTCTGGAATACAGTAAAAATGCCTTACCAGTATTTCCATGTCTCTTTACGGTATTGTTTGTAGTCATAAAACATTTAGCTCAGACACCTGATATGCTTCTTGCTTAGCACAGTCCTTGCTTCAGTCCTTCCAGATGGTGTCAAACCACAGAAAGAATACAGAGGATGATCTGGTTTCACCTGTAGTGTACCTGAAATGAGAGGTTATAGTTAAGAGGCAGTCAAAAGGGAAAGCAAGCATGACAGAGGGAAGACATCCATTGCATGTTGCTGTCATTACAGATTTATTTTGTGCATAACAATAAAAAGGTAGCAGTGCACAGAAATTAGGCCTGGAACAATCAGCAGTAGATCTGGAGGTAATTCAGGAAAAGAGTTATGTTCCTCAAGCTACACAATTTCACTGCCATCTGAAAACCAACTTTTTGTACAAAAATAATTTAATTGGCTATTACAGCTCAACCACAGGCTCTGTGTCAAAGCAAGTTTATTAATATATTGGTTTATCCTACACATAATAGTAGCTACTTTGAGATATCAGACTTCACAAGCTTTAGTGGGGCCACTGAGGGCATTCACACCTCAGATTTGTCACCTGTGGGGTGGGCTTGAAATCTTAAAGCAAACCCGCAGCTCCTGAGTGCTACCAGGAAATCCTTCTTAGGTGCTTAATATCCTTCTAGAACTGCACTGAAAACTACTTCATTATCTTTGCCTGTCTCTTTGAGATTATTTTTCAAATGCTCCTTCTAAAGTCCTATCAAGTATTGAGATCCTTAGTCATAAGCTCTGCAGAAACCGGCCACCTGTAGCACAGCTCATTTGCTCCATGTTTAGCCTGCAGTTACCTCATGCCACAGGGTGAATCATTTGTTCAGTCCAAGTCTATGTAAATTTCTTGAAGAAATATTGTGGAGATTGTGGGTGATTCAGCTCTGGGCTGAAGATTGTCTCTGTTTTTTCAGTAAACCACTCTTATAACTCTGACCTGCATCATCCTGCTAACATCTCAGCCCAACAGATCTGCTTCCAGCCTTTCAAAACAGCTGGTGATCATGAAAATTACAATTTAACAGTAGGCTACTAATAGGTTACTAGAATTTTTCAGAGTTTACTCAAGCCTGAAGTGTGGTATCAATTAACTTAAGGCTTTGTTAGGGAAAAGTTCTCTCATCTTAAGTTTAGAAAATATCATCACTGAAAGCTGATGTAATAAGTGTTTGCACAGCAGAATCCATGACCAAGGCTTTGAAATACAATACAAATATGAAGAATGTGAAATAGTGTATGGTAAATGTTTATTTAAATCAAATTTGGCTCTGAGTATTTTTTTTCAATCTGTTATTCTCAGCGGCCCCCATTCTGCAGATTACTCATTAGTAGTCTGGCCTCAACCCAGCTAAAGTGCTTCAGTAAGTGCTTAACTTTAACTAATACAAATAATCCAATATTCAATGCCAGAGAATGAAGACGCACATCAACATGGGTCCACACTTACTCTTCTTTTCCATTCACTTTAAATTAGTGGATGCTTACCTGTTTTTTGCCATTAGTATTATCTTAATCTGTTATTTGGGTTTAGGTTTTTTTTTTAAATGTATGTTTGTCACAACAAAATATCTACCATAATCATGCCTACTGCCTGATTACTGCAGCTCTCTCCAGTGATAATTTGCCCTTCCCCTTACCCACACCCTTCAGTGAGATAAGAGGTAGGTCATCCTTCAAAGAAACTAAGGAGAACCCAAGCATAGGTGTGAAAACAATTAAGGTGTACCTTTTTGAGCATATACAATGACAAACATTTAAGACAAGAACACATTAAAAAAATGTGGAATAGACTGAAACAGTAAGTGGGATCCCTGTGTGTGCAGAATCAGGTAGCACACTTGTAACATCAGCAGTCTTAAACAGGTCAGTTCCTCACAATGAATTTTGTGTCCAAAAGGACAGAATTTAAATTGTTGGGCTGTTCGATTAGTAACGTGTCACACTGATAATACTGATTTGGACGCCACCTTTATTCTACATGAGTAACCTGAGAAATGAATATTGGCCACAAAGGCTTATGGAGAATGTCTCTGATATTCTTGACTCAAAACTCTGCCTTATCGGTGTTGCAGTGATACAAGATCAGAAACACAGCTAGAGATTAGAGGTTATGTAAACAAATCCTGCCTCTTCTCCACTTCTGTGTTGGCTTCTGTGTAAATATTTAGCTGAGGATCTATACTATTCCTTGATCTTTTACTTCCTTTAAAGTGTATTTTCTAGAAGTGCTTAACTCTGTCACTAGTACCATTTTTTGTTCTCAAAGTGAGGGGCTGCAGGACAGTGGTCCTCTATCTGATAGGTTCTTTGCTTCTGGTGTTGGATCAAAGGAAGCTTGTAAATCTATCCTGTTTCTCAGTTGAGTCAGTGACAGAACTCAATGGGACAAGTTATTTTCCATACAGAAATACATAGAAAGAGCTCTTCAGTAAAAAAAGTGAGATCACTTTACACATTCAGTTCACATGTCTTCAGGGTACACAGATTTCAATACTCAGTACTGTAATTGCAGTGAAACTACTAGAAATGCAAGATGGCCATTTCATAATCTTTCCTAGTGCTGAATACACTTCTGTATTCTGGTGGGGTTTTTTAGGGTCTGGCTAAATTTTATTATTGCTCCATTTATGTTATCCATTTGACCTACTAAAGATCCCCAATTGTGACTGGTTATCACTAATAATCAACTCTGTAAAGTAATTAATGTTATAGCTACCTTTATGTGGAAGAATACCTGCAATGGGAAGGTAGTTATGAGTTATAAAATGTAAAACCAATATATAGTTGATCTGTAGTCCATATCAAAAGATTACTGCTTAGGACCACTGGGCAATTTGTATTCTGATGATATCTGGATGAAGAAAAAAAATCCTTCCAGGGTAGAGTTCTTATCCAATGGCAAACTCTGTTTGAGCAGTTCTAAAATGAAATCCTTAGAGCCCTCTTCAACCTCGCTGTGCAGCATTAGAAATCCATACCGAGTAGATACACTTGCTCCATCACTTTCATACCTGCTGCAGGATAGTTGCGCCTCTAATTCATTGAGAGTCATGCAGATTGTGGACAGAGAACCAAACTGACAGCAGTAAGGATCCAGTAGGGAACATACAATGCCAATACAGAGTGCATGTCCTGTGCCAGGTTTTGCTATGGAATTTGGTTACTGTGTGCTAAAAAATTGTATTCTCTGAGGTGTCACCCCCTTCCTTTATGCCTGCTAGATACAGATGTGGTTATAGCATCCACTATTTCAAAAACCTTTTAAGACTAGAGCAAATGTTATTGCATTACTTCTAAATACAGGAAGAAAAAAATCGAATCCAGTATTTTGTATGAGGCATCCCATTCCTTACTAGTTAATTTGGTGCTGGAACAGAGGTTTCTTAGAGCAAATGGTAAAAACTACAGTTCCCGACCAGCTTCTCTATTCACTCTCAGCTTTTGTAGGTAAGGAGGACCTTGTATTAGAACCCGGCCCAGAGCTGTTCACTGGGACTGACCATGTTCTCTAACCACCTGTCAGACTCATGGGCTACCACCCAAGCAGCCGTCTCACCTTGCAGTTAGCAACGCTAAATACAGCAGGGATCCAAGGTGGGATCCTAAGCCGAGCCTCGCTGCTTCCAGTGTTCTCAGAGGTTGTAAAACACTAGCGTCAGTTATCACATTCTAGCAGAAAACCAGTGGGAGTCTAATTTACGCATTAATTAACTGGCAGATGAAACCTTTTTTTTCCTTTACAACTTCTGTCTTTTTCCACTTCATGGACCAGACTGAATTCAGCCAAAAATAAGCAGTAAGTGTTTTAAATTAATTTTGCACAAACAGATTGCAACAGCTGAGCACATCTATGACAAACAATTGGAAAAACTGTAAGTTGTTCATTGACAGCTCATCAGGAGAAGAGCTGTTAACTGCTCGAGTTGCATAGAATTTAATTGTAGTAAGGAGCACTAGCAAATGGTGGGAAAATTACCTAGTTTACTCTTGCATTCAAAATGGGCTTGCCTTGATTAGCATTTAGATGGGAATTCTTTCTTGTCGCTCTTCAATCCATTAGGTTTTATAAGGTAAGTAG
>WAAB01020745.1:20349-191623 GCA_013389865.1 Piaya cayana | reverse complement strand
TGGGGTTTTTTAGGGTCTGGCTAAATTTTATTATTGCTCCATTTATGTTATCCATTTGACCTACTAAAGATCCCCAACTGTGACTGGTTATCACTAATAATCAACTCTGTAAAGTAATTAATGTTATAGCTACCTTTATGTGGAAGGATACCTGCAATGGGAAGGTAGTTATGAGTTATAAAATGTAAAACCAATATATAGTTGATCTGTAGTCCATATCAAAAGATTACTGCTTAGGACCACTGGGCAATTTGTATTCTGATGATATCTGGATGAAGAAAAAAAATCCTTCCAGGGTAGAGTTCTTATCCAATGGCAAACTCTGTTTGAGCAGTTCTAAAATGAAATCCTTAGAGCCATCTTCAACCTCGCTGTGCACACTTGCTCCATCACTTTCATACCTGCTGCAGGATAGTTGTGCCTCTAATTCATTGAGGGTCTTGCAGATTGTGGACAGAGAACCAAACCGACACCAGTAAGGATCCAGTAGGGAACATACAATGCCAATACGGAGTGCATGTCCTGTGCCAGGTTTTGCTATGGAATTTGGTTACTGTGTGCTAAAAAATTGTATTCTCTGAGGTGTCACCCCCTTCCTTTATGCCTGCTAGATACAGATGTGGTTATAGCATCCACTATTTCAAAAACCTTTTAAGACTAGAGCAAATGTTATTGCATTACTTCTAAATACAGGAAGAAAAAAATCGAATCCAGTATTTTGTATGAGGCATCCCATTCCTTACTAGTTAATTTGGTGCTGGAACAGAGGTTTCTTAGAGCAAATGGTAAAAACTACAGTTCCCGACCAGCTTCTCTATTCACTCTCAGCTTTTGTAGGTAAGGAGGACCTTGTATTAGAACCCGGCCCAGAGCTGTTCACTGGGACTGACCATGTTCTCTAACCACCTGTCAGACTCATGGGCTACCACCCAAGCAGCCGTCTCACCTTGCAGTTAGCAACGCTAAATACAGCAGGGATCCAAGGTGGGATCCTAAGCCGAGCCTCGCTGCTTCCAGTGTTCTCAGAGGTTGTAAAACACTAGCGTCAGTTATCACATTCTAGCAGAAAACCAGTGGGAGTCTAATTTACGCATTAATTAACTGGCAGATGAAACCTTTTTTTTCCTTTACAACTTCTGTCTTTTTCCACTTCATGGACCAGACTGAATTCAGGCAAAAATAAGCAGTAAGTGTTTTAAATTAATTTTGCACAAACAGATTGCAACAGCTGAGCACATCTATGACAAACAATTGGAAAAACTCTAAGTTGTTCATTGACATCTTATCAGGAGAAGAGCTGTTAACTGCTCGAGTTGCATAGAATTTAATTGTAGTAAGGAGCACTAGCAAATGGTGGGAAAATTACCTAGTTTACTCTTGCATTCAAAATGGGCTTGCCTTGATTAGCATTTAGATGGGAATTCTTTCTTGTCGCTCTTCAATCCATTAGGTTTTATAAGGTAAGTAGTGGGTTGGTTGTTTTTTTTTCCTTCTGAAGTCCTGCAAAGGGCATTCGGTTTTACTGCTGTCACTGATCAGAATGAACTGAGGAATAAAAAAGTCAGAAGCTTTGAGACAGGCAGCTTTGAATCTACCTGGAGATGCCTAATGTTAAATAAAGTGCAGGTAACAGTTTTGTTGCGATGCCTGAAAAAGTCTGTTCCACGCAGATTTGTGATTTACTGCAGCATTTCTTTTTTTTTTAGGTTCTTTTCTATTCCTACCCAGTCCTCAAAGACTAATACGTACTCATTATTACCACTTAAACAATATTTGCTTTAGAATTTTTTCTAATTTAGAAATAAGGCTACTTGTTGGGGGGAAGAGCAAAACAGATTTACACATGTATTAGATAGGTAGTAAAATTACTTTTACATAAAGCATACGTATAAAGATTTTTCATTGAATTATCATGCTAAGATTAAATATGTTTTTCTAAAGATTAGAACAAATATTAACAAAAATCTAGAAGGGATATTAAAAATTAATTTTCTCCCACACCACAATCAACAATATGTAAATAATTCCCAGCACATGTGGTTTTAAACTGTTGCTAAAAAGTTCCTGTGACAGAGATTTTACAGGTTTTTTTCAGCAAAGCATGATAGTGCTTCACTGTTGTTATGTTCAGAAAGTTCTCCCGAAGTCCAACCTGAGACTTCCTTGCTAAAGGCTAAGTACGTAACTTCTTATCCCATAACCACTGGATCCAGAAGATAGTTTATCCTTTTCCTTCTTGCAAAACCACATTGATTTTGGAGACTGTTATTTTAATTTTTTTTAAGTCCTGTCTTTTTTCCTAGACGAAGAAACTGATAAGTTTTGAAGTCTTTCTTTACAGGTCACGTTTTCTGAACTCCTTTTCTGCTAATTTTTGTTGCTTTGCATCGGACTCTCGAGTTCAGTGCCCAAATCAGAATACAGGATCCCAGCTGGTCGGNATTTTTTTCATAAGGCTACTTGTTGGGGGGAAGAGCAAAACAGATTTACACATGTATTAGACTGGTAGTAAACTGACTTTTATATAAAGCACACATATAAAGATTTTTCATTGAATTATCATACTAAGATTAAATATGTTTTTCTAAAGATTAGAACAAATATTAACAAAAATCTAGAAGGGATATTAAAAATTAATTTTCTCCCACACCACAATCAACAATATGTAAATAATTCCCAGCACATGTGGTTTTAAACTGTTGCTAAAAAGTTCCTGTGACAGAGATTTTACAGGTTTTTTTCAGCAAAGCATGATAGTGCTTCACTGTTGTTATGTTCAGAAAGTTCTCCCGAAGTCCAACCTGAGACTTCCTTGCTAAAGGCTAAGTACATAACTTCTTATTCCATAACCACTGGATCTAGAAGATAGTTTATCCTTTTCCTTCTTGCAAGACCACATTGATTTTGGAGACTGGTTTTTTTTTTTTTTTAAGTCCTGTCTTTTTTCCTAGACGAAGAAACTGATAAGTTTTGAAGTCTTTCTTTACAGGTCACGTTTTCTGAACTCCTTTTCTGCTAATTTTTGTTGCTTTGCATCGGACTCTCGAGTTCAGTGCCCAAATCAGAATACAGGATCCCAGCTGGTAGGTAACCAGGGAATGTCTAGAACAGATTCTCTGTGTCTTACCTGTAACACATTTATAGATACTGTGATTTCTTTTTTTCCCCCTGAATTCCACATTGTTGTTTGACATTTATGTTCATTCTCAGGTCTTGTCCTTGTGTGATTGCCGCAAGGCAATCTTTTCCCATTTTATTTATGCATTTGATTATTGTGTGACGAGATCTACTTAGGCATATCAAAGTGCATCCTATTTTTTGAAGCACTGCAGCAATTCTCAAGATTATTTTCAGTTCTAAGGCTACCCCTAAAAGAGCACCATCTTTTAGCATTACATTATTTGAAAATGAGGTCAGGTTTTTCATTATTCACAGAATCATTAGGTTGGAAATGGCCTCCAGGATCATCCAGTCCAACCATTCCTATCAACCACTAAACCATGTCCCCAAGGACCTTATCCACCAGTCTTTTAAACATCTCCAGGGATGGTGACTCAACCATCTCCCTGGGTAGCCTCTACCAGTACCTGATGACCCTTTCCATCAAAAACTTCAGGTCAAGCCTGAANGAGAAGAACCTCCTGGGACCTGCTGGTCACACCGTTTCTGATACAAGCCAGGATGCCATTGGCCTTCTTGGCCACCTGGGCACACTGCTGACTCATGTTGAGTCGGCTGTCAACCAACACCCCCAGGTCCCTCTCCTCCAGGCAGCTTTCTAGACAGACTTCTCCCAGTCTGTAACTCTGCTTAGGGTTGTTGTGCCCCAAGTGCAGGACCCGGCATTTGGCCTTGTTAAACCTCATGCCATTGGACTCAGCCCAGTGGTCCAGCCTGTTCAGATCCCTTTGCAGAGCCTCCCTACCCTCCAGCAGATCCACACTTCCACCCAGCTTAGCATTGTCTGCAGACTTGCTAAGGCTGCACTCGATACCTTCATTGATGAAGACAATGAACAGGGCTGGACCCAGCACTGAGCCTGGGGAACCCCACTTGTGACCGACCCCCAGCTGGATTTAACTCCATTTAGCACCACTCTCTGGGCCCGGCCATCCAACCAGTTTTCCACCCAGGAGAGTGTTGTCCTGTCCATGCCAGTGGCAGCCAGTTTCCTAAGCAGAATGCTGTGAGAAACTGTGTCAAAGGCTTTACTGAAGTCCAGGAAGACTACATCCACAGCCTTTCCTTCATCCAGTAGGTGAGTCACTTTGTCATACTAGTTGATCAGGTTAGTTTGGCAGGACCTGCCTTTTGTGAACCCGTGTTGACCGGGCCTGATCACTCGGTTCTCTTGCATGTGCTGTATGATAGCACTCAAGATCACCTGTTTCATGACTTTTCCCTGGCACTGAGGTCAGACTGACAGGCCTGTAGTTTCCTTCATCAAGGCATCAGTGAGTGCTGTGTGATGTTAGATAGGACACAGACCTCTGTGGAACTCCCTCAAAACCTTCTGGTTGCACAAAGAAATCTTACTGCCTTCCCTGTGAATATTGTTGTGACCTTTAGCAGTCATTTCACCTAGACTATCTGGCTTGCTTACATGAGTGTCATGCCAAGATAGTGTTAAAAGTCCTGTTAACTCATGCTGCTTCTGCTTACCACAAGGCTTGTATGTCGTTATTAAAGTGACTGAAATTGGCTTGGCATTAGTTTATACATGTTGGATGTTACTGATGATCTTTCTCTCCTCTAAGTACTTAAATGGGTGTATTTATTCTCTCATCCATCTTGGAGTCGAAATTAGACTGACTAGTTTATGGATTCTTGGCTTCCTCCTCTCTTTCCCTTAGAGCGAGCTATGCTAAATGGGATGAACCTGACAAAAGGGAGACACAGAGATCTCATCAGCACAGTGACTGCAGCTCAGCATGCTTTTATCCTAAGGAGTCGGTAAAAACAGGCCATGTGAACGTTGTCCTAGAAATGTTGGTTTCTCCAGAAGCAGCAGTCTAGGGTAACTCATTCAATATGAAAAGCTACCTAGTAGCAGTTCAAAGCACTTTGATGTTGCTGGCCTGTTGTCACTGATAGGTTCCTATCCCAATGGATGCAATTCCTGCTAATTCAGAGAGGTAGGTTGGCAGGAAACTACATACAAAATAATCTTCTGTTGATGTTAATTGTTGTTCACATCCCTGAACTGTCCCTACAATTTAAATGCTTAACGTGTTCTTATGAAAACAATGGGATTCCTTCGATTTGACATAGAACTAAAAGGACTCCTAGATCATCAGATACATTTTAACATATTCATTGTAAGTGCATATATTGTTTACAAGACTGATTTTACTTCTACAGAGTACTAGTAACTCCCTTTACCCTAGAAAGCCAAAGAAAACAGGCAGAGACTAAGTCAGCAGTCACCTATTAAAATTTACGTTCCAGCCTTCCGAGAAGTACTAAACCCTCTTTTGTTTACATCCACCTTTTTATGACTTCTGCTGTTTTATCAACCTTGAGTTGTTTTACTTTGTCTCCACAAAGAACTGCTGGCATTGCTGTATTCAGCTTCCGTATTAGGGTTATGTCATAGGTCCTTTTTTTTGCATAAGTAATGCTCCTGTAAAAAATAAATTAAAACCTGGCAAAGATGAAATGTATGCAGGCAGTTTTGGTTTTGCATATATTTTCTCTTCTAAATTGTTATATATAACATTTATTTTGTTTAGCAGTATTTAGTATATGAAGTATATACTCTCTTGTCACATTGGGTATCTTGAACAGTCAAAATGAGTTACCTGGCACACTCTGACAGCAAACATTTAAACCATCACATTAGACAGATCTCTAGGTCATAGTTAACAGAAACCTCCTCTGTCAGTAGAACAAATACTCACAATAAACAAATATTGGAATGTTACAATATACAATATCAACCTAGTGGAAATTCTAGGTCCTTTCCCTATTTTTAACTGGTAATCCCTTTGTAAAAAGGCAGGCAGAGTTTGTAGAGAGAGGTAATGCCTCACAGGTAATGCCTGTGTTTAAAATATCTGCTAATTTGTCTAATGCTGTAGTAGTTTACCATAAAGAAGACTGTTCTCATCACTGAGTCAAGCTGACTTAATGGTGGGTTGTTTCCAGAAGGTGTGGTCCCACTGTTGTGCCACTGTGTGCCACTGCTGTGGTAGAACTGCACGGTGAGTTGGATCAGGAACTCATCTGGATAAAACCCCAATCTTCTCTTTTGGTCCGTTTGGTTTTCAGCTGCATCAGTTTCCTGTCCTGACTCACTGTGTTGCCTGCAAGCCAAAAGGAGGCAGAATGCAAAGCGAGGAGCAAAATGAACACCATGATCAGCAGCTTGTTCCAGAATTGGTTTGAACAAATTGTGAGACTGCATGCAGCACGAGGGATGGAGTTTCAGCCTTTAGCTCTCAATTTCCTTTGGACCATTTGAGCAATAAGGATTTTACAAGATAGCTATAATGTTTCCATTACAAATCTCTGGTATACATTACAACATAGCCTTTAAATTATCTTGAGTTTCTCATAGTGCTCTTGGTCTGGATGTTGATTCTGGCACTGCAAAACCCTGATCTTGCAGCAAACCCCAAGGTTTACAGCGCAGTGTAGTACCTTGCATGAAATAGGCTTAACTATCTTCTTATAAACGTATCCGTGTTTTGTAGCAGGTGAAATGCAATGCACACCTTCAACGATTCAGTCTCACTGCTACCTATAAACAACCTTGGAGGTGTATTTCCTCATGGCTGGTGCTTATCAGATAATTATAGGGAGTAGATACTTGTTTTAAAAAAACCCAACAAAATCATGACAGTTATTTCTGATCAGATAATTCATCTTATTCTTTTCTTGTTTTGGTTAGCAAAAGAGGTTAAGAACTCTTATCAATATCAAGGTACTTGATAAGGAATTATTTAAATTAGTAGACTGAAAATATTATAAATTAATATGAACTGTTAAATCCAGTGAAGAGTATTTATTGAAATAATAGAATTCTTTTGAAAATACAACTACAAATGAAATATTCTAGGATTTTCTTTCCAAAGGATTTTCACAGTAGTGAAGAACTTGATATTGTTAACTAGTCTATCCTTTATAGTGCCTCTAGAAGGAGGCAGCTGGGATAAAGAAGCTGTCATTAGTAGTTAGCTTCCTTGCTTCAGAGTCCTCTGGACTTGAGAAATGACAGACAGCTTTCTGTTTTCCCATAATTTTTGTCTCTCTCCTCCCATCATAACTTTAATTCTAATTACCTTTCTTACTTTCCTATGTTACATGCACATAAACATCTTATCCTAGATCTACTCAACCTTCCCTCCTTTAAGGACTTCCTGACCTTTTGAAGCTTGAGCCTCTCCTTAGGGACCAATAGATTTTAAATGTTCTCTAATGGCTTCTGTGACTCCTTTGGACTATGGCTCCACTACTTCCCTGGGCAGCCTGTCCTAATGCTTCATCACTCTTTCAGTAAAGATTTTTTTCCTAATATCCAATCTAAACCTTCCTTGGCACAACTTGAGGCAATTTCCTCTCAATCTACCACTTGTTGCTTGGGAGAAGAAACTAGGTCTCACCCTGCTACAACCTCCTTTTAGGTAGTTTTAGAGCGTGATACAGTCTCCCCTCAGCCTCCTCTTCTCCAAGCTAAACAAACACTGTTCCCTCAGCCATTCCTCATAACACTTGTTCCCTTCACCAACCTTGTTGCTGGCCCCTGGACATGCTCCAGCACCTCAAGGTCCTTCTTGTAGTGAGGAGCCCAAAACTAAACACGGGATACGAGGTGCAGCCTTGACAGTGCCAAATATAGGAGCACAATCCCTTCACTGCTCCTGCTGGCCACACCATTTCTAAGACAAGTGAGGACGCTATTGGCCCTCTTGGCCACCTGGGCACACTGCTGGCTCAAAAATCTAAATGATGGATCTATTTCAAATATTTCCTTATTTCCATTGATTCAGGAAAAAAAAAAATCACAGAAAAGGTCATCAGGCACTGGACAGGCTGCCCAGGCAGGTGGTCGAGTCCCCATCCCTGGAGGTATTTAAAGGAGTGGTAGACAAGGTGCTGAGGGAGCTGGTTTAGTGGCTGACAGGAATGGTTGGACTCAATGATCTAAGAGATCTTTTCCAACCTAGTGATTCTATGATTCTGCTGCAGCCTGGATCACAAGCCCAGATGCAGAGGTGGGAAGCTGGGTGCAATCAGTCTCGCTCTTGGGAAGCAGAAGCTTTCCGTGGAGCCAACTACATCTTGTAGGCCCCGGTGACAGGGAGTGCTTTGGGCTGTCACCGTTGGGTGCTTGGGGCCAGCTCAGAGCCTTGCACGCCTAACACTGAGTGCTATGTAAGCAGCTGTAGAACCATCCCTACTGCCTGCAGCAACAGGGAAGGGCTGGATTGATCTACACCAGACACTTTCAAGGCTCAGCTTGACAGGGCACTGAACCAGCTCATTTAAACTATCACAGAATCACAGAACCACTAGGTTGGAAAAGACCTGCTGGATCATTGAGTCCAACCATTCCTATCAACGACTAAACCATGACCCTCAGCACCTCATCCACTCGTCTTTTAAACACCTCCAGGGAAGGTGACTCAGCCACCTCCCTGGGGAGCCTGTTCCAGTGCCCAATGACCCTTTCCATGAAAATTCTTTCCTGATGTCCAGACTGAATCTCCCCTGGCGGACCATGAGGCCATTTCCTCTTGTCCTGTCACCTGTCACTTGGGAGAAGAGGCCAGCTCCCTCCTCTCCACAACCTCCTTTCAGCCTCCTCTTCTCCAGGCTAATCGACCCCAGATCCCTCGGCAGCTCCTCATAAGACTTATTCTCCAGCCCCTTCACTAGCTTCATTGCGCTTCTCTGGACTCACTCCAGAGCCTCAACATCCTTCTTGTGGTGAGGGGCCCAGAACTGAACACAGTATTCAAGGAGCAGTCCCACCAGTGCTGAGTACAGAGGGAGAAGAACCTCCCTGGACCTGCTGGTCATGCCGTTTTTGATCCAAGCCAGGATGCCATTGGCTTTCTTGGCCACCTGGGCCACTGCTGGCTCATGTTCAGTCGGCTGTCAACCAGCACCCCCAGGTCCGTCTCCTTCAGGCAGCTTTCTAGACAGACCTCTGTATGTAGGAGTCTGTGGATCGTCTCAAAAGGTTGGACCAGATGATCCTCAAGGTCTCTTCCAACTTGTCTTTCTGTGACTCAAAGGTGGGGCTTTTGGAGGGGGTTTGGTTCTTTTGAGTGATTTTCAAAGTACGAGGATGCTGTCTGGTGTGCTGCATGGTGTAAACTAGCTTTTTCGCTCGCTAATCCTTGGGTGAGGTCTCCGCTAACTCCTGTTTGAGCTGCAAGGAGGGCGCCCAGCCGCTTCCCTCCCCATCAGGGGCTGCTCCGAGGGCAGCCACCGGCTCGGGCAGAGGCGCGCCGCTTGCACTGGAGACACCGACATTGGGTCTCGCCTTGAATTGTAAACTTCTGAAGCGTTTTAAATAGAAACGGGTTCCCGGAGGGGGCGCCCCCCGGATGGCCGCTGGGCTCGGTGCGGGAGTGCCCGCTCACACGCGGGGGAACCCCTCCTACCTCCCCCCCCCGCAGGGCAGTGGAACTGCCGGCGTCCCCGCCACCACCTTGCAGGTGAACGCGTGGGACCGTACCAACCCCATGCCGGGGGGGAGGGGAGCGGAGGGCTTTCCCGTCCTCCACCCCTTCTTGCGCCGCCCTATTCCAAAGCGGCCACGCGAAGAGCCGAGCCTACAGAGTGTGCTGCGAAACGCGCCTGGCCCGGCAGAGCACTTGGCCACGATAAGCCGCTCCCTCCTCTCCCCTCCTCCCTTTGGAAGTGGTACTTACCGTCCCCTCCCGCTGCTTGACTGCAGCAAAATGGAACGTACCAACGCCTCCACCAGAGAGGGGGGGTGGGCGAGGGGGGCGGCCGGGCTCCCCGCGAGCTCAGCGGAGCGGCGAGAGGGCAGAGGCGGCGGGAGGCGCGGGGCGGGGAGCGCGGCGGCCGCGGGGTTAATGGGCCGGGCGAGCGGCCGCGTTCGGGCTGGGGAGGAAGGGCGAGTCCCGGTTCCTCCCCGCTCGCTGCGTGTGCGAGAGGCAGCGCGCTGCCGGCGGGGCGTGCGCGGACGGGCAGCAGCCGCCACCGTCCTCCTCCCGGCTCGCCTCCCTCGCCGCAATCGGAGCCGCCGATGCCGCTGCGGGGCCGCTGAGTCCGCGCCTGGATGCTCATCTCCTTCTCCTCTCTTCCCTCCCGCAGGCGGCGGCGGCAGCAGCGGCTCCTTCTCAGCTCCCGGCCGCCTCCGAAGGGATGCTGGAGAAACTAGAGCTCGAAGATGAAGGTAAGAAGACAAGGGGTGGGGGGAGGGACGAGCACCACGATAGTCCAGGTATCCCGGGCACCCCGGCATCCTGGCTCCAGGGCACCCCGGTACCCAGGCATCCCTGCATCCCAGTACCCCGGCTCCCCGGTGTCCAGGAATCTCAGCTCCCAGGCATCCCGGTACCGGGGAATCCCGGCTCCAGGGCATTCAGCGGGGAGCCTGCGCTCGCCTTGTCCTTGCAGAGCGGGTCGCAGCTCTCTCCTCCCCCTTTTGCCGCCCCCATTCCTCTGCGCTGCTTTGTCCCGGCGCTGCAGCCCGGGCTGTGGCAGCGCATCCCCGGGCACCGGGCAGGGCAGCTTCCAGGGCATCCCCGCCTCCTCCCGCTAAAACGCTCCTTCTCCTCGGACCCGTCTGTGATACCAAATATAGACTCCGCGAGCGAGGTGCAGGCAATGACGGGAAGCTCCTTTTTTTTTTCAACTAGAGCTTCCACTCACACGTTTGTGTAAAGCAGACAGCCATAAACTGGATTTTCCTTCGGTGTCTTGCGTTGTTCAGACAGCTGCAGTTGTAGCAGAGCAGGCTGTTCTTGATAGGGGAACTCCTGGCAAGTTCGCATGTCTTGCAGGCAGTAAACTATGCTGGGGAGAAGCATGGATGTGTTTATTGGAGCTTGCACAAAGCATTCCCTTCCCTCTGGAAGATCCATATTGAATATCTTGGGTCTTCGTTTTCAGAAAGGATTAGGTTAGTGGATGCGCATGTGGACGCCTCGCTAATCCCTAGTCTCGATATTGTGGAGTGGCTAAGACTTTCGAGTGTTTTTCTGTAGTTGGTAACTGCTGTTGTAAAATGTAGGACAAATATTTAAGGAAAGCTTTGAAAATAGTAGGCTGAGTCATTCTGTGAAAAGAAATATCTAAGCCGGTATGCTAATAAGCCAGCTTCTTAGTTACTCGCCGCTGTCTGCAGTTGTGGGACTGGTCTCAAAAAGTGACACCTTTTATTTTAAGCTTTCTGTGTGCGAGGAAAGGAAGCTCTGAACAATTGCATTCTTTAAGCTTTTCTTTAGGAGTCCAGACAGTTTGAATTGCAGTGTAATACTTGCGCCTCTGTGAATCTGAAATGTGATTAAATACGAATTTTTGGTAGGAGGGATTTGTTGCTAACTTGTAGCTTTTTTTCCATCACGCTGTTTAGCTTATTTGTAGTTTGGCCTTCAGTTTATACTTCTGAAGAGCTAGGACAGTTACCAGCTTAAATATTTCTTTTAGCATAAGGCTTGTTACTGCTTGATAGTAGATCTTAAAACCTGCTGAATCACTCAATAGTTAACCTATTTAAAAATATACTTTAACCATCTTATAAATTTTAGGTATCTGGAAAGGTTGTCTAGGTTAAAAGAAAAAAGAAACAACAACTCAGTTTTCAAATGCCTTTGCAATTTTCACAGTGTAACATAGCGTTGTTTGGAGGCACTGAGGCTGAATATCTTTGTGCCTTCTAAAACACAGCAGTAAGATAACCCAAATTCTTCAGGAAGTTTTATATTGTTTTCCCCTGTTTTTCGAGTTTCTACTTCACTTTGTCTCTGAATTCATTTAGCTTTGAAGTTAAGGCTTTGTCTGTGGGCACTCAGGATGGGTGGGTGAGAGCAGTTCAGGGATCTGTCAAAAGGAAAAGCCTAATAGCAAAACTGTGACCAGTTTAAAGTAGTGTGAAGTTTGAAAGGAAGTAGTTGCCTTACTAGCCTTTAAGCCTTCACAGAAACCAAGTTTTATGCTCAATTTTAAAGCCAGGTGGAAAGTATGTAGAGTGCTGTATTCAGAAGGGAAGATGTTAGTAAAATTAGGAGCATGAATGTCAGACCAAAACTTACTGTCCAGAATGCTTCTGTATGAGGTCTGTAGAAGGAGAACCACAGGAAACTGAGATGCAGATGGAAATGCGATATAGTTACAGTATGTGTTTTATGACCTAAATGTTTGCATTAGATGCTGTAGTTGTGTTTGGGTCAGGGGGGTAAAATGACGTGACAGTGTTCACTTTTTTTGGTTGGATGGCAAGGAGTAGGTGCTCAGAAGTTGAGAAACTTCTTTGAAATCTTGATGTCTTTAAGTAGCTGTAGCCACACTGTAACTGATGACCTTTTGTCAAGCTTAAAGTCTCTTTGCTGATACCTAAAATTGTGAGTGAAATGAGAAATTCAAAACTTGTTTTGAAACAGCTTTCCTGACTGTCTGTGCTTTTGAGTATTTGCTCTTTCTAACTTTCCTGGTTCTGTATCTATCAACAGTTGCTACTATCTTGTGTATCAAATTATGCAGCAGTTTTCTTGAAACAGAGAGCTTAGTAAAATGAGCCAAAAATTGAGGCTCAATGTGTGCACTGAATGCCATCCAGTATGCTGAAATGAATTTTTGTTTGTCGCTCTCCTCAAAGATTACACAAATGAGAATGTGAGAGCGCAGAAGCTATTAATTTAATTTGGATTCTAATCAAGAGGGTTAAATTGAAAAAAAGTGGTACTAGAAAGATTTATAGTCTAAGTATTACTGTAATGAAATATGCAGAGTTTAGCCTGATGTTGTGATTTCTGAATAAAATGGTACTGTCAACTGAGGGGCAGTTTTATTATTATATGCATTTTATATATATATACACACTCAAGTATATATGTGTATATATACTGAAGAATCTATGTAAACTATTTTGTACTTAATTAGGATGGATGATATTAGATGCAGTGTTATTCTCATAGAAAGAAATGCTGGTCATCATTTTGGTTTAAAACATCTTTATTTAATATACCTGGCTGGGTTGTCTAGGATCAGTGCCACTTCTTATTGCTAGTTCTGTCTAGCATTGTCTTAAAAATTCTGTTCCTGTGATGTGTGAGAGCAAATCTTAGTCAGATGTGATTAAACAGCATCAACTGCATGGCAATGGAAACAGGACAGACTCTAGGCTGATGATGTGCACAGAGAAGCAGGACTGGATAGGCCAGTGGATATTTGTTTTATTTAGGACTCCCTAAACGACCTTTTCCCAACAGCAATCAGAGCAGGATAGTAAAAACTCTCATGTAAGAAGTCCAGAGACTCTTTTTAACTGAATGATGCTCTGTTTAAAAAATATCAGAAAACTTAGCTAGATGAGTTCAAAATATTTTACTTTGTTCAGTATTCCTTGGATGGGAATGACCTACCTACATACTCAGAGTATACAAGCTACCTGTTTGATGGATTTGGAGTTTGTCATTGTAACTTGAAGTAGATTAGTACTGAGAAACTTCTCATGAATGTCTATAAACTAGCAACAACTGGTTGTTCAGCTCTAGTGTTTGTGCAGTCATGTTTCTATATTAAGGTTGTTTTTCCTGCTGATCAATGTCAAGAGTTGTTCTGGGGTTTATTTTATGGAGGATGCTATGAGCTTGGGAAAAAAGCAAGTTGACATTATTCTGAAGAACTAATATATAAGAGAGTTCTAGTTAACAATTTATACTACTAGCTTTAAATTTTTTAAGCTGGAATTCCAGAAATGGTTGTGTTCCAACAGCTGCCCGTGCTACCAGAGAAGAAACTGGATTAGAGCAGCAAATTAATAGTAATCGCATGCCTGTCAATTGTATTGATTTAATTGGTATAGTTTTAGCATATTGTTTTGGAAACTAGTATTGTTGCAATGTTGCCTCTCATCTGTGTTAACCTCTTAGCATCAGAGTGGCTTGCGTTGGAAAGGACCTTTATAGGTCACTTGGTCCAACCCTCCTGCAGTAGCAAGGACATCTTTAACTTGATCAGATTGTGCAGTGATGGGTGGTTACAGACCAGAGGCCATTTTGTGAGCATCTCCAAGCACTGAACAGCTTATGCTAAATGAAATATAGACATAAGGCTTTGCAGCTGTGTGTGCATAGTTTCGCGCGTATACACCACGAATACAAAGGCTTACACAGGCTCAAAGTTTCTTTTACAACACTAAGCAATTGTTCAGCTGTAATGCTGCTCTTGTTTCTTGGTGGTAACTTTTCTTGGGTAGACCTTGAGTTGTAACTTTGTAGTCTATTGAACTAGAATGCTCACCGCTGTTTCTCATGGGAAAGTGTAAGATTCATGTAACTAATTGATTGCTTGTTGCTAAAGGAGAATTGTTGAATCAGCTTATTAAAACAATAGTCTGTATTAATCGTGAAGGGTGTAAGAATCTGTAATGAACTCAATAAACTGGCTCACTGGAATCACATTGATTCGTGAAGTGATGAACCCATTCCTCTGTCAGTGCAGAACCCCATCCAGCCTGACCTTGAATATTTCCGAGAATGAGGTCTCCACTGCCCCCCTGGGCAACCTGTTCTAGCGTTATACCACCGTCTTGTAAAAAAGTGTCTTCCTTATATCCAGTCTGAATCTACCTTGCTTACTTTAAGGCCATTGCTCCTTGTCCTGTCACAACAGGCCTTGCTAGGTTTCTTCGATTTGCTTGGCTTGGGTAATAAAGCAGTAGCTACCAGAAGGAGAATTAATGACTTCTCTGTAGCATCTGCTAACTCATGGAGTCTTTCCAAGGTATTTTCTGCAGACAGAGTTAGTTAATTGCAGGGTTCTCTTGTACCTGTGCTGAGTTCCTCACCTGGAAAAAAAAATTCTGTGAAGTATGTGCAGCAATTGTAGTGTCACCGTCTGGGCAGCACTTGCTCTTGAATGCTCCGCTTCTCTGGGTTGCACAAAGGAGCATTTAGTCACTTATTTGATAAGCAGTTATCGTTAGGGTGGAATCTCTCCTAGCCTGCTCTGACCTTCATCTTAGTCTTCCTATAACGTCCATCTCTCCTGTTCTTTTCTGGCTGTCTCCTGAAATGGACTTTTACCATAATTCCATCTCCTCTTAACTGATCACGTCTGGGATTGTTCCTTCCCTGCTTTGCAGACCTTTTTATTGCTTCGTATTAAAAGTAGTTTCTTATTGAGCTTTTCCTATCTGCCAGCCTCACGCTGCCAACTGAATGTCTGAATGAGGGTATGAAAATGGATGTCACTATTTCTGGGGCCAAAATAGTTAAAACCAGCTTGTAATAATGTTCATGTTATAAGAGATTTTATTTAAGTCTCAAGACTGAAGGATCAAGTGCTGAGGTTATGAGACAGTAAAGTTAAGGCATCCTTTTGCAACTGTAATTAATTTCTAATACACGTTCATTATGTCATTATTAAACCTGATGCTCTCTGGAGTACAGAAACAGCATTTTGCCTGCAAGATGTGCCATGAGATATCTGGTTACATGGCTGTAGTGATAGAGGATCCTTTACATAAACTTTTCCACAGCAGATTAGAACCCTAAGTGGACATAGCAAGAAATTATTAAGTAGAGGTGATAATTTGTTTTAATAGACTTCATATGGTTTTAGAGTTTGGGATTACTTTCTCTTCCTGCTTTCGAGTTGCTTTGAGGTGTAATGTGAGGCTCAGTAGCAGATTCTAAAAACCCTTATGACTACTATATGCTTTTTGTCCTGTCTGTTAGATCTGAAGTGATACTGAATTTATAGACAACTGAATTTACTCAGCTTGTATTTTTCTGTCATTTTGCAACAAAGACTATCAGGAGGCTTATGGGCTTTCTTGTCATGTGCTTCATGGAATTGTTAAAGGGTAATGTATCCAGAGTATTAAAAAATTCTGCTTTATTAGTTTATGCAAGAAATTATGATCAGGTGCTCAGCTGTCCTAGGCAACCTTGTGTCCTTTGACTGCCAGACGGTTGCATAATAACATCATAGATTATATTTTTTTCTCATGGAAACTTCCATCTTTAAAGCTGAAAGATGAAAATTATGTATAAAATGATAGGTAACTGAATGTGTAGAACTCTGAGGGATGCGAAGGAAGGTAGTGGTAGTTCTCTTGTGTGTGGAGTGTTCCCGCAGTCCACACACATGTTTTACTTTGCGCAAGTACTGTACGTGGTACATCTTTTCAGCCCAGTACTCACTATCTCAAAACAGTCCTAACTGTTTTCCTGCTCCGATGAAAGATATGACTCTCTCGTTCTTTACATGGCATTTAGTCTTAACACTGAAGAAGGCCCTGCTCTGTCTTGACTAGGAAATAACCAGTTCATAGCGGCTGAAGTATGGAGTCTTTCTTGAGAAAGAAAACTTTTTAAGCTTTACCAGTCTAGGAAGTGAAATTTTAGTACAGCAAAAGATACAGCCCTGTTACACCAGAGACTGTAAACTCTCTGCTTTGAATCTTGGAGGATGTAGGAGCTTCTTGATGGAAAAGCATTCGTAAAATTTGAATGTGGTCAAAGTATCTATTTTCCCTAACTTGTTCTTGGGAACAGGGAAACCATTCTGACTGAGACTTATTAGGAGATAAACTATGGAAAAATACTTAGATTGGCAGTGACACCATACAATCATTTTGACAAAGCTGCAAGCAACTGAAAGAAGTTTTACCGGAACTATTGGGACTGATTGTGTCCAGGCAGTGTTGCACCTGCCTGATTTGCAAACAGTATCTTCTAAGTGAAAGCCATTACTGGCCAGCAAGGAAGAATATGGAGACAACCTGGTTTTCTCCTACACTTGACAGACATTACTGCTTCAGATATATGCATATGTATTAGTATCTGGTGGTCAATAGTCAGTGCTGTTTTAAAGTAACCTTTACTAGCCATTCTTGCTAGCGCTATCTCCTTCATCTGCATCAGATGAAAGACGGTGTCAGCTCTGCTAATCACTTCATGCAGAACTTCCTTGGTCCAAAAGCAGTTTGGTTTCATAGTGGGCTATCACAGTTGGTAAACAACTGCTTCATACAAGGTCAAAGGCTTAAAACAATATTATCTCAACTTCCAACTGTCCCGAGAACTCCCTGATTTAGTAGTATTGTGTTTATAGCATTGCATGCTTGAGTAGTGATAGATGTGGAAGATGTGACAATCTCTGTGTTGCCTTATAGATGACTACAAGGTGCTGTAACTTACCTGTGACTGCTTTGCTGAGCTTTACTGGGACAGAGTAGGATGAATATATTTAGAGTCCTTTTCTGAAGAAACTTCCTAAGCAGTGGTCTGCAATGTTCTGTCTGCTAAACTTCTCCAGTGCCCTGTGTATGCAGGGAGGGCAGTACAAGTGAAGCAATATTATTGTCTTGATAGCTTGATAACCTCAGCTGTTATATTTGGCTGTTTTGGTGAAGTCAGGGCTCTTGGAAAGCTTTGTCCCTTGGGGCATGACTGAGTACTAAATGAAGGTGACTTCATTTAAGCTGAAGTAGTGCCAACGTGACAAGAATGACAGCAGAGCATACGCATAAATTGGCTCAATCTAGCTGTTCATAAACAATCATAAGAAATGTTTCTGCTTACTAATCATCTGCAACAGTTGTGGCTGTCCTTTAAGATAGGATGTACTGTAATGTGTACAGTATTTTTGATAACTTGAGGGTGGACGATCACAGGGCTTTGTCTGTGGAGCCGTTCTTTAAGTCAGGTCACTTAACATCAGCACAGCTTTTTGGTTAGGAGCTTGCTCTTTGGGTAGCACTTCAGCTGTCTGTAGTTCCTTTATTGATTTGAATATTCTGACTTTCAGAATTTACAACTTTACTAGCATTGTGTAGATTTGGAGGGAAGTAGAGAGATCCAAAATATCTTAAAGACTTCCAGCATAAGTACAAGAGTTGATGGTACTGTTTTTCATAACAAAAAACGTTCCTCTCCTTACTGAGACTGTTTGCCTTTGGACGAGGGTTGTGGTGGGCTTTGTGGCTCTTCTACTAGAAGACTGACAAAAGGAAAAAAAAAAAGGAGTTCAGGGGGAAATCCTTCTGTGGAAGGGTTGCACCAATGGGTAGGATTAACATATAGGCAAAACAATTTAATACAAGTAACAAATGTAACTCAAATTCAACTTTGCGTTGATATACTTTTAGGTGTCCAGCTTGGCAGAACTTTGGAAGGCTTAAGTAACCTTGTTCTTCTAAGTGTGGACCACATCTCAGAGGCTTTTGAATATGATGTAAATACCTTCAAGGTACCTTTTGAATACAGTTTGAATAAATCTAACTTAGTTTTGGATTCTTTCCTACTCTCCTGAATTTTAGATGGATCTGGCTGTTTTATGTGAAGCAGTTTGGTGAATTTGCCAGTTTTGACTGTGGCAGAACGTAAAATGGCACTCTTACCCTTTTTTTCTAAAAGTGGTTTTCATGTGCTGTAGACCAGTTGTTTTATTTGTGATATGAATTCCCCCCACCACCATTTTTAAGGGTGTTTTTTAAAGTTATTTTGCTTTTCTATATTGTGACTGAGTATTTAGTTTTGACACTGGATATTGTAAGAAACAGAAACAAACTTCCTTTTTCTTTTCCATTCCCTTACATGGTGGTATTCTATTCTGCTGCTTACTTTGATGCATTTCTACTGATGCAAAAATACAGAGGAAGAAGATATCTGAGGTGCTGGAGAAAGGACAAAACTGGGATAGACAGAAAAGGGTCATTCATGACACTAGGAATGTAGAAATTGCATTAAAAGAGGAAACTTTGCTCATTTAACTCACTAAAAGGAAAGCCAAGAAGGGATGTGATAACACTGTACGTCCAAAAACATCCTGTATAGGGTGGGAAGGGGATAAGCACCAAGGAGAAAAATTAACTGAAGAACAACATTGGCACTAGAACAAATGGATATAAACTCTTCCTGTATAAGCTTTGGAATGTTACAGTATTCTGACTTGCATCATAATTGTTACAGGAGTGGGTTTGTCAGATAGACTTCTAATGCTTTGAATCACCTCAGTGGTCACTCGGATCAGCAGGATCACTCAGTGAAAGGGATTGTGTGGTTGCTTTTAATAGAAGACAGTGCTAGAGCGCAGGAGGTCAGTGCTTTGCTCTTCACAAGCAGTTGCATGTATCTCTGCTGCCATAGTCTTGCTTTTCAGAATACTCCCTGGTATTTTTAAGCCAGGTACTTTAAAAAAAAAAAAAAGAAAGAGAAAAAACCAAAGCAAAACAAAACAACAATAAAAAAAAAACCCCAAAATACCCCAAAGCTAAAAAGCAAAACCCCAACATTGCACTATATGGACATCATATGAGTTCAGAGGAAGATCACCTTTGGGTGAAGCTTATCTGTCATATAGAGAACAGATCAATAAAACTTCTAAACTAGACTCCAGAAAACTCTATCTGGATATACTGTACAGAGTGTTTTGAGTTTTGTCTGCTTTATTAGGATGCTGCTAATGCGTTTTCTATATAGCTTCAAGCTGCACCTGCCGTTAGGTAAATCTCTTAAGTGGTGTACTAAAACAGAACACTGAATAATCTATTAAAGTATGTGTACAGATTCATAAAGTGTAATTAGAGGTAGCAGTAATAGCTGTTTAGAAAATGCTGGCATGCATAGAGAGGGAAGGATAAAAAATGGCTAAGGGGAGACCAGAAATAAATGAAAAGGTAAATGCTGAATTATTAAAAGCTTTGAGTTAAGATATTGTAACTAGTCATTCAGGATTTGAGGCCAACAGTTTCTCCAGCACAGTCCAAAGTCCTAAAGATTTAAGCCTAAAAATTGATTTCTTCTTTAAAGCATTACATAAATGATGCTTTAAGTTTTAATTGTTAGTCTTCAATGGAAGGTCTCCTATAGATCAGATACTTGCCCTGTCCAGTAAGGATACAACTGTGGCTTCTGAAGATGTGCGCTCACTTTGAAAATGCTTGTCTTGTGAGTAATACTTTGGTTAAGCTGCTTGTTTGGGTTTGATCTTAAATTAATTCCTAAAAGACTTAAATTGCTCTCTTTTTTTTTTTTTTAAGTATGTGCCAACTCTGTATGTAGTAGGACTTACGCTTGCTTTAAAGAAATAATAAAAGTTCAAATTGTTTACTAATCTTCTGGTATAGAACTAAGGTTACAGGCTGCTTTATTCTTTCATGAATTTCATACCTTAAGCCTTCCTCGAATTCAAGTCTCCAGCATATGGTTGCTGATACTAATATTCAGAAGCCGAATACCATTTTTAGTTTCTTGAAGAGCATGCCTGCATTCCAGACAGGCGACATCTTAAATTAGATCTTTGTTTGGGATGCTTCAGGAAAAGCCCTGGTGCTTGTGGTCAAGGGGAGCTCTTGAACATGTTTTAGAACATTTTTGATCTCAACTTTTTCTTTACTGTGGTAAAAAATCTTAGAAGCATCACTAGGTTGCAGGCTGAAGCTGCTACCTTTACTCACAAAACCACGGAGATGCAGCTTTCATCAAAGTTCAGATGTTTAATTTTGACCAAAAGTTGATTTAAGTGATAGTGAGTGGTTTCATAAGTATTTGGTTGGACCTCTGATACTGTTTACCAGTTGGTCCCTAAACAAGGCAGCTCTTGCTTGTAAACAAATAAGTTTCTTTGCCTGCCTGGACAAGAAACTTCAGAGTTACTATGGTTAGCTCTGGAATGTGACATTTCTTAAGCTGCTCATCATTTTGTTTTGTTTTTTGTTTTTTTGTCTGCTTCAAGTCTCTTGTAATCATTTGCTTATCCAGTAGAGAGCTACAGAAAAAGCAAAATTTAAATTTCTCGGACTGTTTACCAGGACTTACTACTGGCAAAACTGAGAAACAAAATTCGCTGCAGGACTTTGAAGTGTGCTATGAATACAGGGAAGACTGAAACACCATCTGATTCTTCTATTGTTTCATGCAGCTATTTCTGTCACTTTTCTCTTACAAGTCTTAGCTACTGCTGAAGTTTGAAGAAGTGGAGATACTTAAGGCTCAAAACTAGAGCAGTGGATCTTTTGAAGTATTGTCAGGAACTAGTAACTTGTCTTTGTTCTTCACTAAAGCAGGATGTGCTTATGCAGTTGTCTCATTCCATGTTTAGGATCTTTAAGGAAGGAGACTATACAGTGTTCTAAAGTTGTTTTGTTCTGTCTAACCAGCTTCTGGAATTTAGTAATGATTCTCAATGTCTGGGGTGGTTTTTTTGCTTACTTGTTATTTCATTTAAGCAAACTGTGGCTTTTCTTCCCTACTTCTGCTATAGCAAATCATATTAAGAACAGGGTAGTTCTTTCACGGCAATAGTGATATTTAGTCACTCCCCTAATTTACACTTATCTAGTTGAGCGTTCCTTTCAGATTCTGGTATTCTCTCTATTAGCTCCACTTGTGAAATCAGTTTGATGATACAGTGAGGTTTAAAGTCTCGCATCCATTCCTGACTCTTACTGAAAACACTTTGTAGCATGTTCTACCCCTATTTTGAAGAATCTAAGAATTGCTGAATGAAATGAACTCCGATCCTCCTAGACTCTTGCAGTGTTTTCCCCATGAAATATCAAGCTACTGCTAAAAGCTCTTCTAGAATGACTCGTAGAAAACTAAAGACGTAGCATGAACTTGCATGCCATTCTGCACTAGCTGATTCATGTAAGATGGACCTTGCAAATGTACCAGCTTTTGAGCAGATTTTGAACTGGTGTTCATATCTTCTTAAAAAAAACAGTTGTCATCCACTCTTGCAAACCAACTGAACAAAAAAAGACGTTGTACTAGTTTTGTGGCAGCCTGGATTACCTGTCATGCAGCTGCCTTCTGTTTTTTCTACAGTATCTTTTCCATATGTAGCAGTAGCCAAGTTTGCTTTGAAATCAGTGTCTCAAGAGTATTGCATGTTTTTTTAAATTTTATCTACTCTCTTTTTTCATCTGGTTGATCTTTTTATCCTTTGTGAAAACTGATTAGACTGACTTAATCTTGAAACAACCACACTGGCTTTCTTCTTTGCTTTTGAGGAGCTGCTTCTGTAGGTGCTTATAAATACACAGGTTTTAATAACTTGCTTCCATATGTACGTAAGAATTCTGGTAGTTTTTTTTAATTTGTTTAACTCTGCTCTTGACTGGTACTGTGTCCAATCCTTCATGAACTTGCAGGGTTCAGAAATGATTGTTGTAACGAAGGTGACTCCTCTTCACACATGTAATAACCTGCTATCTTGCATCAAGCAACTCCTTGTGACAAGGGGAGAAAACATCTCAATTATCTTAATGGTCAAAAGAGACTGAGCAGTCGCACAAACTTTAGAATTCAAAAGACATACTGAAACACATGAAAAAAATGTGTAAGTGCAGGGAATCCTTTGAACTGTTATGTTCAAAAGTGTCTTAAGCAATTACAGATATAATTCTTTGACTGAAATCTTCCAGGATGTGTTATGGTTTCTTTTAGTTTGTCACTATTATTGGAAATTATTAACTTTTTCTGAAGGCTCAAGCAACATGACAGTGTGCACTTGTCTATTCATTTTTATTTGCCTGTTATTGTACCTAATTTCCCCTCTAGTTTTGTGCACCTCTACATGCTCTTCGTATTGCAGGATGAGATACAGTTAGCAGGGCAGAGCTTAATATTGTCCCTGTGGGCTCATGCTTCTTTTCAAAATCCTATTCTTCCTGTCACATCATGTATTCATGCTGTAATATGCAATTGAATTAATCTTGGGTCACTGAAGAACCTTCTGATACTGATCTCTAGATATACTTCCTATCGCTTTCTATCAGAGTACTTTACCTCTGTAAATTTACCACAGTCTTTCTTTAGCTGCTAGCTCCTGCATTCCTGGGGTGGGAAATGTTCAATCTGCAACATCCGTATCATATAGCCTGTGGCTGCATGCATAATGCTGCTGTGTAACTTTAATGTTTGGTCTGCCAGGATATTTTAAATCTGTTTGCAGCTTTCAGAAGGAGGGGGGGGAAAAAAAGGTCTTGTCTTTGTCACTGCATCCTCTTTTATTGGTTCCTTGCATTTGAAATCCTTTCATGAAACTATTCTGGTAGAACAGTCAACTCTTATCTCTGTCATCATATTGCTTCCTGTGTGTTAGACTTTAAACCTGTTTGTTTTTTCCTGTCTAAAAGTAGGAGTAGTTCTTTCCTAACATTTCTTGTCATCTCTGCAACAAAATTGTGTCAAGCATGTGTTGGAAGCTTAATGGTGATTTATTTCCTGCCACTTAAAGTGGGAATCCTTGTAGCCATCTCTTCCCACTTTATCCATGCGTGGACTGTTTGGTGGATGAGAAAATGGTTGGATGGTCCCATTCAGAGAGTAGTGGTCAATAGCTCAATGTCCAGATGTAGATAGACAGCGAGATTGAGTTCACCCTCAGCAAGTTTGCAGATGACACCAAGCTGAGTGGTGCAGTTGCCACACTGGAAGGATGGGATATCATCCAGAGGGACCTGGAGAAGCGGGTCTGTGAGGTTCAACAAGGCCAAGTGCAAGGTCCTACACCTGGGTTGCGGGGCAATCACAGTTTCAATACAGAATGAGAGATGATGTGTTTGAGAGCAGCCCTGCAGAGAAGGACTTAGGGGTGCTGGCTGATGAGAAGCTCATCAATGTGCGCTCACAGCCCGAAAGGCCAACCATATCCTGGGACGCATCAAAAGAAGCATAGCCAATAGGTCGAAGGAAGTGATTCTGCCCTTCTGTTCATCTCTTATGAGACCTCATCTGGAGTATTGTGTCCAATTCTGGAATCCTCAATAGAAGAAGGATACGGAGCTGTTGGAACATGTCCAGAGGAGGCTACAAGGATGATCCGAGGGCTGGTGCACCTCCTGTATGAGGACAGGCTGAGAGAGTTGAGGTTGTTCAGCTTGGAGAAGAGAAGGCTCTGAGGAGACTCTATAGTGACCTTCCAGTACCTGAAAGGGGCTACAAGAAAGCTGGGGAAAGACTGTTCTCAGATTCTTGTAGTGATAGGACTAGGGGCAGTGGGTATAAATTGGAGAGAGACAGATTTAGGCTTGATATAAGGAAGAATTTCTTCACAATGAGAAAGATGAGGCACAGGAATAGGTTGCCCGGGGAAGTTGGGGCTGCCTGATCCCTGGTGGTGTTCAAGGCCAGGTTGGATGGGGCCTTGGGCAGCTTGATCTAGTGGGAAGTGTCCCTGCCCATGGCAGGGGGGTTGGAACTAGACGACCTTTAAGGTCCCTTCCAACCCAAATTATTCTATGATCATCTTTTACCCCCTCAGTCTTATCCTGTGACTGATTACACGGGTGGTTATTTTGGTCAGGCATTTTTTGTTTTGCTGAGGTTTCCTCTGATATAAACAGAAATCAAATAATGAAATAAATCAGTATGAGAACTACTTTTTTTCTGTGCTTGCCCTTCTTCAACTATGTTAGTATTCTCCTACCAAGTCTGACATTGATCCAGCTTCTGGTGCCTTATTTCTTGTCCACTGTTTTCAGTGTTCTTGGCTCTTTAACAGACAGCTCAGCAGACTGAGAAGTCATGCCCTATTACTGCCTTATTCTTTGTCAAAGTAGCAGTTTCTTGTTCTGATCTCTTAGTCCCTCAGTTCCCATGCTTTTCACAGGATACACCATGTACATTTTAATTGGTCTGTGGATCGTTCAAACCTATCTAAAAGTCTGACAAATTAATGATATTTATCTTGCAGCATGTAGATTGAAGTAAATCTGTTCATGATCAGAGCAATGTGTCATACAAGGCGTAGTACTGGATACCTTTTCAGATTCTGTTCCAGGCTGTCGTTTAGGTGAGGAATGCCGATAAAATCCTACCTGAACATGTGTTTCCTGGAACATTGTTCTTGAAACCCCACTTCTTCATACAGATGCCTCTGTTTCCCTTAGAAAATCTTGTTTTAAAGGCTGTTGGTGAGCTTGTAGACTCCTCTGAGGAGCAGTTTGCAGTCCTTACCATATCATGTCATTGTTGGTCTTGGAGTGGATTAACTATAGCTGTTCTGGATATGGTTTTAGATCTGTTAGAGGTGTTGCGTTAATGGCTTTTGTGAGAACTACTACCTCTTTGTGAAAGTTGTGGGAGAGGTTATCAAGAAAATTGAGGAGCTCATCTAGTAAGTTCAGACTAGGGGCAAACAGAAACTTTTATAGCCAGTTTTGGTGACAAATTTCAGATAAAAATGCAGGCAAAAGAACAATTTACGAAGTTAATGACATATTTTACCTACTGTGTGCTTTGCCAAGGGTTATCTGTGACAGTAGGGTTACTTGCACTGGCTTATTGGAGTGATTAGTTCCCCTGGTGTCTTCTAATGGCGTTTGACGTAGCTGACCTAATGGTTAGGTGCCACAGCAAGGATGGTGTCCTTGTACTGTACAGCTTGGAGTACAGCTTCCAGTGTAAGTGAAGAGCCAGAATAATCTGCTCGCCACATGGCTAGATGTGGGAGCAAAATAGACCTAAAACTGGCACTATCAGGAAGCTGATAACTTGTGACGAATTTGGCTTTTCCAGACAACTTGTGGACTGTTCCGTATAAATCCAGAAGCAGTGTGAAAGAGGGAATGGAACCACAAAGCCAGTGCAAGGGGATTAGCAGCTGTTGCTACTACTATGCTGTGCTGTGGCTTGTGCTGCTGTGGAGCCACATCTTTAGAAGTGGCCTTTGAAAACGTAGTTATTCTGTATTTGCTGACAAAGGCTTGTTGGCAAGGGATGTGAAAAAATTCTTTTTTGAGCAGCCGCTGAAGCCAGATGTACATGAACAACTCTCCAATGCCTGTTTTCACTGTGATGATGTGTATTTGTCTAAGGGTTTGTTATTTTTGTTAACAGAAGGCTTAATTATTTTACTTGATTAAGTGTTACAAGACAATAGTATAGAGTGCTTTTTTGTTACAACGCCTGTCTTGGAAGTGTTTATCAATATAATTATACTGATTAACTTCACCTAATATATTGCTGTTGGATCGGTTCTGTAGTAAACACCAGGATGAAAAGTCTTTAGTCTCTTAATGGTGACATGTTAATTATCTAGCATCTGGATTGTCATGTTCAACATATGACTTGACTTCTTTAAAGTAGGACTGTCACTTGGAGCAACCTAAAATATAGGCATGAAATATAGACATGTATGTGTACAGTGTTTGGGTTTTTTTCCCAGTAACTAGGTTATTTAGTACATGTGAGAGCATTATGAAAAAGTGCAGTTCTGCTCTTCCCCATTTCCTTTTATCCACCATCTGAACTGGCTGTGGGGAGATTAAGAGTAGTCAGGAGTCTGGCGTTGGGAGTGCTTAGCTCCTGCTGCTGTAAGAAAACTCTAAGTTTTGATGTGCACTGCTTCACAGACTTATTCTGATGAAAAATTGCGGGGGTGGTGGAATTAGTGTGTGTATATGTGGCTTCTGTATTTCTTCAAGTTGTTCACCTAGCAGGAGAGTTAGTGGAGTGTATTACATACATATTGCTATAGGCAGTTTCTTTCCTACTTTTAAAGAGCCTTTAAAGTTTGACAGTTAATTTTGTACTAAATTTAGGAATGTCAGTTAGAGAAGCTGTTGTTTAGGTCCTTAAGAAGAGTTCTTTGTGTTCCTCAAATGTTAGATGACCACTAGAGCTACCAGCTCTAAATCTAACCATGTCGAGCAGGGGTGCTGTAGAGAGCTGGAGCAGCATGATTGTGGTCTGTGGTGGAATTCATGCAGATGAGAGAAAATAGTCTCTATGGAACCCTCTGTCTTCCTTTCAAATGCTTCTGGAACCAGAGGCCAAACTTGACATGTGATGATACCAGTGCAGAAATACAAGTAGAATAGTATAGCTATGATACAAAATATAATACGAAAGGTCATGATTTTGTGTTGTTGAAGTTATGAAGCACGGTTCGTCTTGTTGTTGTGTCAGCCTAGTATGAATATAGTACAGAAGTACAGCCTGTGGTTGGCAGTAAACACTTCTGAGGAGCTTTAGTTATTTTTTTAAGTCAGTATTTGGAGGCTTTTCAGTATGTGTTGACCATATGTGTAAGTGCACATTCCTGTTCTCCATCTGCAGGTACTTTTTCCTCTTCTGTTTCTTCTTCCTTTAAAGCCTTGAAATTCTGAAGGGAAAGCTACAGTAATGCTGTGGAAGTTTCCTTTTCATTTATGAGGAGCATTCATATGATAGTTCTACCTTAGAGCTCTCTAAATAGACAGTTATACTTAGTATCAAGTTCCGCTGCAAGCTCTGAGTCAGTATTGCCGAATAGTTAATCTGTTAAAAAAAAAAAGGAGGGGGCTGTGATGTGTTTGTAAATAACGTTTACTGCCTGAAATAAAAAGTTAAAGCATATATAATGTTGCTTTAGGGAGTGAAAGGAAAGGAGTAAAAATAATTTAGTATTAAGTGGACAAGATTGGGGAGTGGAGTGGCAGAAATACCAACAGATTGATCTTCTGCTCGAAAGGATCTCTACCTGTAGGAATAAATAAAGTGCAGAGAGAGAGTTTACTCTGTAGAAGGCTGTATCATAAGGCTCTCAACTTCAGATTAATGTTAGTGCTCAAAAATCCTGTAGCCTTTCAGTGACTTCTGTTTGTGATCTATTAAACAAATCTGGAAAACAACACTGGAGATTTGGATGTTTTGCATTTACCTATGACTTGAGGAGAAGAGGTGTGCGTGGAGAGTGTCCACTTACGAAATGACGTTGATTTGCATCTTCAATAAATAAGCTTTCATGAATGAACACCCACATGGAAATGTACATTCAATTCCCTCGATCCGTCTGTAGATTAAGGTACCTACTTCCTGGAACCTGCTCTGTGAGCCAACTGTCTTCCACCTCATGAGCTGTAGGAAGCTGAGGTTTGGCTGGAGGCACTGTCCCAAGACTTGGTCTGGACCTCAGCTAAGGTGCAGCACATGTATTTGACAAGGCTTATCTGCAGCTGCCTTTGCCACGTCAGAGCAACCATAATTGTCTAGTGCCATTCTATCTTCCCATCCCTTGCAAGAGCTGTTGCAGCAGCAATATGGGGAAGGCATACATTGAACATCTGACCAAAGGAGAAAGTATACAGTTGACAGGAATGTTCAAGACAGACTGTGCTTAGCACTGTTATGACTTTAGTTCAGCTTCCAAGGAGAGTGACTCACTTAGGAAAGCCCTGATCTAAGAAGTTGGATCGTAACATCTAGTTTTCCCCCTCTGTGGCCCATCAGTGTGACTCAGCTTAGGATGTCTTAAGCATTAAATTAGCGTGACTGGGCTTCTGTGAGTCGTCTTATGCAGGTCTAATTTTGGATACTTCAGTTATTTCCTCAGTCAGGAGCAGAGGTTTTTATCACCTCTTGTTCATATAGTCACCATTGTCATACTAACGTCCAAATACGTTACCGATTCTGTGGTGAAAGGATGGCTCCTGCAGGTTGGGTGGATGATCTCCTGTGCAGATCAGGGATGACATGCAGCAACCGAGTGAGGTTTTAAGTCAAGCAGAAGGGTGTCTATTCTTGTTCATCTGAAAGGAGTACTACTTTGCAGGTAATGGATGAGACTGCATAAGCTTAATAGTAGCCAGAAAGGATGATCAGGATGATCATTTATCAGAAAAGTAATTAAGACTGGAACTAGAAAATAAAGGGGTAATAAAGTAGAATTATCCTAATGCGGATTAGGGTATTTATATTTCATTATTTTTATTTGCAGCTCAGTAGTAGTTGGACACCACCAAAAGCAGTAAATTTGTCCTCTGGAATATGAAAGGAACGATAAAGACAACCGTGCCATGTCCACTTGTACTGTGCAGGAGAAACAGGTGGGAGTGCACCCCTGAGATGTGCTAAGTCTTCAACATAAGAGACCTTTTCTCCCTTGAGCAGCTACAATCATAATGCACCTACAATACCTGTACAAAGAAATAAAATACAGCATCTATTTAGTAATTCCAAGTAGCTGAAGTTGTTGGAAGGTCTTGAATGTCCTCTCCAACAAGCAGTTGATGAAGTTTTGTAGGACATGAGTTCTATAAGTCCTGTGTATGTTTTGCATGCTTAGTTGGTAACTTATAAAGCAGCACATTATATTTATTTGTAGTATAAGGATCTTCTGTAGAAATAAACCTCAGCAGCAACTTGACAATTGGATCCTTGTTCAAATCCTGCTAGACTTTCCTCTTTATATAGTTGTTAGACAGTGCTTGCAGAGAGCTTCTGAGTGTTTCTAATTGTAACTTTCCAGTGTCAGTCTGAGAAGCAGTTGCTTTGTGGTGTCCTCTTCTGAGCTGGAATGCAGTGTAGGCTGAGATGGCATCTAAGTGATCCCACACAGTAGATGATGGTCATTGAGGTCCGGTCAAAATTATATGTTTGGTGAGCGAGAGGAGAGATAGATGCACCTTCTTTACTGTGCTAGTCAGTACAGAGGTCTTAACCGTGGCTGCTGTTAACAGCCCTACCTGATTAAATCTGGCATCATGTCCTACTTTGCACTTACTGCACTATTATGTAATTTCCATAATTGTTTTTAGGCTGGTGAAACTGTATCGATCAATGAGCTGCTAAGAGTGTAATTTTTGTAGCTAAAAATAGTTGGTCACTTCATAGTTTATCAGCCATTTGTGGAGATTCTAGGCTTGTTTCTACCTGTAGTATACTTAATTGAGTATAAAGTCACATTGTTAAGGCTACAGATTGAATAGGAAGTACAAATTCAGAGTAAGAATAATAACTTCCATGGCTACATGTGTTTATACTATTTTGTGTGTAGTTGCTGAGGTTTTGGAGAACCTGTTTCAGTCAGTGTGGGGAACAGACTTCATCTGCAGGTGATTCAGAGATGTTGGGACACTATCTTGCTTGCTGCAGCAGTTGGAATGGATCTGCTGAAAGAGATGGGGAACTGAAATTGGAAGAAATTAGTCTCATCCTGTTCTGTAGGCTGACTGCTGTACTCTTTGTAAGGCTGGGGAAAGGCATGACAGTGCAGTCTCTCTAATGGTCAGTAGCATGTTAACAGCCACCCTTATTTTCTAGTGATTTGACTTAGCAAGTGCAGTTCTTATTGTGTACTGTCCCATGGAAAAAGCTGAGGTTGAATAAGTACTTCAATACTGCACAGAGGGACTGCATTGATGGTTGTAGAAGCAACTGTAATTTCCTAAAGACCAGAGTTCTTGGTACATTATCTAAATGTTCTTTAAAATTGTTTTTGATGCTTAGTGTCCCACTTCTAGTTTGTTTATTGAAAAAGGAACAATGAAACCAAACAAAAAACCCCAACAACTCTCTTTATCCAGGATCATTAAATTAATATCATACTGACAGTAGCTGTTTATGCTGTTGCAGAAGTTAGAGGATGATAAGTTGTTAGTATACTATGGAGTTACCTAAAGCTCTCTCTGTCCCAAACTAACCTTTTTAACCTCTTCTATACACACCCTTGACAAGTCAGTACCAGTTCCCCTTTGGGATCGTCTCAACACTTTTTCCCATCAGCATTGTCCAAGTCTGTCTACCTAGTCCTTTGCCTATCAGTCTGCTCACATGGTTTCCTGATCTGTTACCAACTTTTCCTAGCTCCTGCTATTTTGCCTTCTGGTCCTGACCTTTATAGGAACATAAATCCAATAAATTATTTTCTTCTTTTCCTCTACCTCCTCCCAGTTGGACTCTCTTCTGTGTTCCTGTGGAACTTCTATTTCACATTGCTTGTGTTTCATTGCCTAAAAGGCTTGCTTTTTTATTTTTTTCCAAAGAGGAATGTGAGTTGGAGGTGAAGGTTGTGCTTAATATGTAGAAGAGACTACCTGTATCCTAGAGTGGCTGCTTACAGAGGAGGTCCAGTTTTAATTCTCTAGAATTGTAATAAAGCAGATATGCTGAGCCACTGTTTCGAAGTGACACATAATTTGTCCAGTGGTAGATGATTGATTTTTGAGCAAATTTAGCAAATGAAGGGTTTGAGTTTTTTAACTTCTCAGTATGTTCTTTAATGATCAGTTGATATTTCAAGCTCTTTTATGTTTGTGGGTTTTTTTCTCCACCCTTCAAAAGTTTAAAATATGATGAGGTTTTTAAATATTATGACAAGACCTAAAGGGTACGTGTTTGATGGAGGGGTTAATCTTCACTAAATTCTAGGTACCTAGTGTAAGGAATGGAGGGCCAAATTGCCTTAAAAATAAGTTAATGTACCTGAGTACATCTGGAGATTGTAGGTGTGTACATCTAAGCTCTGACAAATACAAAGTAAATAATTCAGTATGGACTGGATGGCATGTCCTGGCTACAGATATCCCACACTAAAACCACCCCAGCCTAAGTGGATCGTGTTATTTATTTATGAAGTGTTTGATTTGTGATGCTGTATGTGAAATAGCCCATGGAACTGATTGCTTTCTTGCTGCCTCTTCAGAAAATACAAAATTGCTATTTGAAAAGTGGACTGAACAGAGATGAGATTGGAGCAATATTAAGGAGTCTGAATCAGTCAAGCCTGACTCCACTTAAGCTTTGAACTGGCTTCATCTGTATGTAGCTGGAGTTTGGATGTATATTCTCATAGTCTGCTGTTAGAAAACTGAGGGGCTTTTTAAATATAACTCTCCAGTATGCAAGTCCTTTCTCATCAAGGAAAAGAATGCATTTTGTGTTTGTTCTATTTAATTTGAAAAGAAAGATGTGTCTGAGATGTTAAGTGCAAAACTGTGGATGTCTGTCCAGATCTGAAAGTGTGAATTTGCATTTTGCTTTAGGAATGGCTCTCTGCAATGGTATTCAGTTGATTTGGCATGGTTGATACTTTTTTTTTTAAGGTTACTTAAATAAAACAACGTAATGTTTTTACTTACAGCACTTGAAGAATCGGAAAGTGACATTTATGTGCGATTCATGAGGTCACACAAGTGTTATGACATTGTTCCAACAAGCTCTAAGCTTGTTGTTTTCGACACTACGCTACAAGTGAGTATTTTCTCCTTTCAGTCTGCCTTTGCTTGCAGCTAATTGTTTTTTTAAATTAGTGTTTCCTGAGTGTTAAATGGTACTTGATCTCTTGAAGAGAAATTCCCCCATAATTCTGTGCTTTGACTGTGCAAAACTGTATTGTTTCAAGCGTACCTTTCATGTTATACTAAAGGAGGAGCTGGGGGGGGGACTTCCTAGCAGAACAGAAAGAAGAGAGGTAATTTGTTTTGCAGTTGGAATCACTACCTGAAAAAACTTTTAAATGAACCCAAACTTAGATTTGCTTCTTCATTGCCTATCAGAATTCACATAAAGACATTTTATGTAACAATTCCTGTGCAATAGCTAGAGTATGCAGGTGTTTTGAGCCTGTTCCTGCTATATTGGTAAGACAATTTAGGACTAAAATGGATGCCTTAATTGAGCAAATTATTACATTCTCCAGAAAAATTTTGTTTTCAGTTTCTCATTTTACTTTAATCAGTAAATCATCTGCTAGACTCTTGGCTCCATCTGAAGAGTATGATTGCCAAAAGAAGGCATTAGCTGCCTGCTATAGAAACCGACTAATCTGTTCTGCAGCATTGTAGAAAGCTGTAGCTTTCTTTTTGTTCCCTGGATTTTGCAATTGACGTTTTTTGGCTTGCTTTGGTTTTTGTTTGCTTCGGTGTGTTTTTCCTTTTAAAGATGCTCCAATTCTGTCTTAATTAAGCCCATAAAGTAATTTTGGTCTGGAATGTACTGCTCAATTAAACTTTAGCTTTCCACAGTTAGAGGCAAGCATGTTCTTAGTCCTAAAATGTTCACAAAACCATCTTGCATATCAGATAATCACTTGCACTGCTAGACTGAGTGCTAATGTCTGAAAGGTGGAAACCCAGCCCTGCACAACCAGCGAAGTAATGGTAAGGATCAAGAGCACTGCCTACGTTTTAGTCTGTCTGTAGAGTGACCACAATAGCATCCTCCTTCAGCATGGCTAAAACCACTGGAGCTTCAGTTATTGTTCACTACAAAAAATACAGCTTTAACTTCAGCCCTGGACTGTTGGTTATCCAAGCATCTCACTGATGAGGGATTTTCATCTCCTGGCTCTGTGTAGATTGTGAGCATGCTGAGGCTTCAATGTGTTGCCTCAGATACCTTGGCCAAGTCACCCAAGGTAAGTATCCTGCCAGTACTGGTTAAAACTATGTTAAAACTTCAACAGGGCTGTGGTTATGATTCTTCCCATGTGCTGAAGAACCTCATGCTGCTCATTGATCTTGTAGCTGAGAAGGCAATGAGAACATAACAGTCACCGTTGTCCCATGTTAGATTTCCTTCTTTACCCAGAAACCAGGCTTCTACTATTTATCCCTGAGCGTCTTGGTATCAGTGGAACAGTCACTTTTATTTTCTCAGGTTTCTTCATGTGCTTTACTGGGTGCTGGATTTTGTAGTGAAAAGGCATCTAATCTGTGATTAGAAATGGGAAAAGGTAGCCTCTTAGAGGAGCAGCTTTCGAGCACACGGACATTAGTCCTACAGGGTTTAAATGTTCACATTCTTACCTTTCATTGTATATTCCACTTCTTGACTGTTTTAATAGTCTTTCAGGTGCATTTGCCCTTGCATTTCCACCACTCCCATCAACTTTGTACAAGCACTTCAAGCTCTAATGAAGAGAATCTGTTAAATATACTAATGAATACTTCACCTTACTATGTTTTGTCACGTTTCTTTTCAGAAGTTTTTGTCTCAGAAGCTTGCTTCTTTAGGGGGTTGATTGTGTTGACTTTTTTACTCTCTCAGAGGGAAGAAGTTTTGCAGTATTTTCCTGTCCTTCTGCTAAAAATGAGGAATGGCTATCAACTCAGGGCTAAAGGTTTAAGACTCCTTTGACCTGAAAGTTTAAATTTGGGATGGTAGCATTAACTGACATTGTTTCAGGTCTTCTCAAAGACCATTAGCTTTCTTCTGATTCCAGAGGATATTTCTTCCCATGCTATGAGATGATCTTTTGGGAGCCAGTAGCTGCAGCTCACTGGCATGACCCGCAGTATGATGAGTTCTAAGCTGTCAGTGGTCACTGGCATCAAAATCTTGAGCTTGGTCGCTGTTGCAGTCAGGAATTTGAATTTTATTTACTCCATGAACCTGTTACTCTTGGGACCATTTGAACAGGTCACCCATTCCTTTTGTATTCCCAAGATCTCTTGGTGAGCTACATCAAATCACGCCAGGTACCAGCTTTCATAGTGTTATTTCAACACAGCTCTAGCAATTAACTTCAAGAAGTTAGTTTCACCTCCAGTTGGTGAGTCAGTATAAGGTAATACTTGGAGAAGCAGAGTGTGAGTGAATAAACCTTGTGAATTTTCACCATAAAGGGAAACTGGAGACTTAATGGTAATGGAAAAACTTCCACCAACACTCCACCAAAATCCTTGTCTTGATTGGGATCCCTAATGATCATCATGTATTATAACTGGAGAAGAACAAGGCATGCCTTGGTCTACGATTATGGGGTCATGTTCTCAGTTTATTTCTTCTGGTATTTGAAAGTGTGGTGGTGGTGGAAGGGGAGTCTGTGGTTATTTGTTCAGACTCTAGTATGAACAGATGTATGGCAGATGTAAACTGTATCTCAAACCTAGATTACTGGAGAGGAGCTTTTTTTTTTTCTCTCCATGCTGCATTTTGTGGACTATGCACCATTACATTTAATCCCAGTTGCATTGTGTTTTAAATATAAAGTAATAATATTATTTTAAAGCAGTAATCCTCTTCCAGCATTGGCCATGGCTTTAACTTTGCAGGTTTTGCAATACTAGTAAATTACAAGGTTATTTAAGAAAACATTAAACAGGTTGATTTGAGTGTGCATCTTGGGCTACACTGATCAGAGGTCTGCTAAGTATTTCTCTTCAGTGTTTCCTTTGTAGTTCTTCATGTAGTCCCTTTCATGAATGCTCCACCTTCAGCATCTTCAAAACTCATTTTGTTAGGCTTGATCCGTTGATCAATGTGGCCAGAATATAAAAACAGAAAAGGTTTGTATAAATCAAAAACAAAACCACAATCAAAACCAACTAAATAAGTATATGGTGGAGAACGTACCTAGTAAGGGTAGTCAAACAATAACTTATATAATGTTTTTTTGTGTAGTAATTTTTAATATATACTTATTTTCCAGTACCTTTGTACTTCACATCAATTCCCATTTTTTTTCAAAATTTAGTACACAGCTTTGAAGCATCCATGAATCCTCTCAAAATGAGAGTATTTTGCAAGCGTTTATCTTTCTTGGATCTATTTCACCCCTAACAAATCAATGTTTCTCCTAATTTAAAACAAACAAACAACGCTGCTACCTTGAAAAAGTTCTCCAAAAGTTTGAATTCAGATTTTCAAGAGGGCTAGAGCTAAACCAGAACATAGAGGGGCTCAGTTTTGGCCTCCCTTAGTGTGTACTAGTACCAATGAATGGAAGAAGTAGTGGAGCTGTGTTCTAACAGCATCCTTTGAAAGCCTCTGCTGTTGGAATTTTTTGACTGTAGTATCCCGTCTCCCTCTGCTGGTCAGCAGTCACAGCACACATCACATGTTTTTACCCTTTTTACTTCTACACAATATCATGAGATATTGTGGAAAGTGTTCCAAAGCCCTTGTTAGCTGTAAGAAAACACATAACGTGGTGCAAGTCATACTGCTGAAGCAACAGCTATTCATAAAAGTAAATGTTTAATCTCAGTGTCTTAGAGGGATTTAGCGTAAAGGCTTGAGGAATCTTGTTTTAACCCTGAACAGGACAGGAGATGGTAAGGTGTCATTGTGCTGGAAACAGAAAGAAAGCCTTAAATTGCAATAGTAATAACTAGTAAAGAGGAAGGGGCCCAAGGTCTCTTCAGTGCTGCCTGTCTGTCAGCCATAAGACAAAGCCTCTCAATTTCAGCAGCTACCAGACGTCTTGCTGCTTTTCATGCTAGCACACCAGTCTGGTCTTGTGTGTCCAGAATATACCTGTGAGGCTGGCGCATACCTTGGGCAGTGGTGAAAGTAAGTGGTATAGCTCATGCACTTCGTTAGGCATCAGATTGTGTATGTGGTAAGGGAGAAGTGTGCTGTGCTTCAGCTGGAGAACATGTCACTTCGCACAGGCTGGAGCAACATCTATACTAAATAAAAGGAGCCAAAGTCTGTTTACCTGCCTGAGGCCAGCTGGCACAGCTCAGTTTGCCTTATCATAGTTTAGTTTACATTTCCCCCAAAACAGATTATCTACCTCTGGTTTGCCTATCTGAAATGGTCCCTAGACTGTACTGAACCCTGAGAAGGGGCCAGTGCTGTCTGGGAGAATGCTGGCTGACAGAGTCAGATTTAGACTGACAGGGGAGTGTTCTTTCATAGTTTTGGTTTGCTAATACAGATGTAGCTTGTAAGTATTTGCTCCTCATAAATATTTGTAGAATCATATTGAACTCCACTTCAGTGCTGTGGCTTTCCCCTGCCTGTGACCCATGAATACTCTTTGTGATGAGTTCCAGACTTATGTTTCCCAGAGAAGATTCTATCTTTGCTCCCTTCACATTAAAGAAACTTCTGAAAGTCTGGTCTGACCACAAATAGAGTCAAGAGACAATTAGATGTTATGAGCTGTCCTGTGAAATTTGGAAATTTGACTCTTTGGATGGTGGGGAAACTAGGCAAGTTGCAACAGTGTGCAGCCCACAGTGGATAAACTGTCTGTCTAATGTCTTGCACATCTCCCAGGATGCAATCAATGAAACAGCAAACACTTCACAGCCTCTTTGAGGGGGTTAGGAGGGTTGTCCCCTGAAGGGCTACTCAGTGAATTGTTCATTTTTGTTCTTGATTTTGATTATTCAATAAATGGATGTGGATTGCAGCCCAGAAAGCTGGCTGTATCCTGGTCTGCATCAGAAGTCGAGGGAGATAATTCTGCCCCTCTACTCTGCTCTTGTGAGACTTTACTTGGAGTACTGTATTCACTTCTGGAGTCCTCAACGTAGGAAAGACGTGGATCTGTTGGAGCGACTCCAGAGGAGGCCATGAAGATAATCAGAGGGCTGGAGCACTTCCCGTACAAGGACAGGCTGAGAGAGTTGGGGTTGTTCAGCCTAGAAAAGAAGGCTCCTTACAGTAGCCTTCCTGTATTTTAAGGTGGCCTACAGGAAAGCTGGGGAGGGGCTCCTTGTCAGGGAGTGATGGGACAAGGGGTAACAGTTTTAAGCTGGAAGAGGGAAGATTTAGATTAGGTGTTAGGAAAAAAAAAACCTTTTCCTGTGAGGGTGGTAAGGCACTGGAACTGGTTGTCCAGAGAGGTAATGGGTGCCCCATCCCTGAGGTGTTGAAGGCCAGGTTGGATGAGGCTTTGAGCAACCTGATCCAGTGGACGGTGTCCCTGGCCATGGTGGGGGGAATGGAACTGGGTGATCTTTAAGGTCTCTTCTGACCCAAGCCATTCTGTGATTGTGTTTATAAGAGTTTCTGAGCTGAATGCAGATTTACTGGTTACTAGCAGATCTCTTCACAGAATTTAAGTGTTAATACTGAAAGTGTTAATACTTCTATTGTGGCAGTGATCTAGGGAAAAAAGTGACATCCAGATCTGCCTTTTCACTGTATGTTGTTTTGAATTTGTATCAGGTACATGCAGTGACACAGAAATCCAATCATTTCCTTTGAAACTGATATTAATGCTTTGAAGGAAAATAGGAAATTTGGTAATTCCTATGTTAAATTCAAATGTCAACACAATGTAGCACTTCATTCACATTCTGTCAGTTGGCTTATTTTCTCTGGAAACACTAACATCTACTAATGCAATTTCACTTGTTTTCCTTTCCAATGCATTTCCCCCCATCCTGAACTGTATTTACTTTTAAAAGTAAATTAATATTTTAATAGTTGATTCATATTTTAATACCACAACATATATATATAGCTTTTCCTCACCATGACCCTGAAGCTTTTTCTAAAGTATTTGTCCAGCCCTTCTTCATAAACTTGTAAAAATCATGTTTATGTGGAAACAGTCATAAGAGACAAGCTTTCAGAGTCCTAAAAACTCTTTCAATTTATATCCTGAGGAAGTCGTGTACGGTTGTATGACTTGAAGATTAGATTATTTAACCTTTCCGTTTAATGAAATTGTACAAGTTGGTAATGGACCAGGTACTGTTATCACTAATGTAGGCTTTTGTCAGTAACTGTAACTCTAGTAAGAGCTCAAATACTTACTTTTCTACCACATAGCTGGAAAAATATTTGGAACAATCTTCTGGAAACTTCCTTAGTGGGTTCACAAGCTGGAAGTAAATATAACTTCTGCAGAGCATGTAGTGCATTCCACATTAGAATGAGAGTTTGTATTTATCTTCTTTGTGCTGACTTTATTCAGTAAATGGAGTTGTTGTTCTTGTTTCCTCCAGGTCATTCTTGACTGGGGTGTTGCCTCTCCAAGGTAATGAGATAGATCAGGCTTCTAGGAAGAATGCTCTAGAATCTTTTCCTTCCAGAAACACATAGCAGACTCTGGATCTGCTGTCACAACAGCATTCTTACAGCTTTACGAAAGTATTGACTGTCTGTTCTTTAATCTGCTTTGAGGTTTTTCCTCTTCAAAGTTGCTAAATTTTAAACTAATAAACTGTCTGCAGTTCTGAGGCCTGTCAACACCCCTCCATGCTTACTCACCCCACAGAACCCCAAGAATAATGTATTTTAGCCTCTAACCAGCATGTGGGCTGAAGCAGTTGAGCAGGCCACATAAAAGCTCCCTTCATTGAGATCAGGCTGGAAATCAGTAGCGTAATATGGGAAGACTCTTGTGGTTTTTTTTTTTTTTCAGAGCTGCTCCTGTTCCTTGTACCCAACAACCTTTGGAGCTTAATTCCTCTCAAAAACAATAGGAAGCATTCATTCCTGGATCTTGGAGGAAGATAATATAAGTTCATTATGCCAATTAAGCAGAAATTCTTTTGTCTGCACAGGGTGTAGCCAAGGAGTTTGTGCTTGGCTGAGTGAAAGTCATGCATCATTCATCTTGCCTTCCCTGCCCCATCACCACTTTTTCTGGTAGAATCTTAATCTGTGAAAGAATTTCTGTACCCTTCCCAATGCAGCTGGTCTCAGTGGCTCTGCCTGTAAGACTTGGCCCATTCTGGCATGAAATCTAGCAGCAGAAATTTTGGCTTGAAGTGATTTTTTTCCCCCTCTCCAGAGAACAGAGCAATGGAGGTTTTTTTACTAGAATGCTTAGGCTTCTCTCAAACAGCAAGTGGAAGTAAATATTGGCAGAGAGCCTTATTGAGATGGAATAAGAGTTGACTGTAACTGTGGCTCAGCAGCCATCTAGAAGAGGTCCCAAGTAAATGAACACGTAAGTGGTGTTAGTGGGAGAAGGAAAGCCCTTAATTGTTGGCTACGATATGAGTGAATTGACATAGAATATCAGATAAAGTCATAGTTTGATGTCATCCTTCAGCTGATTGATACCTTTTCATGTAGATGTAGTGTGGGGAGAATTTTTGCATGTGAACGTAGTACCTACTCTCTGGTGAAAAATCTAGAATGTGTGCCTGTGTGTTCAATTTGAGGGTAGGACACTACCTGTTATGTCCAGGTTTGAAGGGTGTTACTCCATCAGCTCTTAAACTTCACTGGGCAATCTATGTTAGTAGTACATCATCTACAAGGAGAGTCCCTTTCTGCTCTATGTGAATGGATAAGAGAACAGGATTTTGATCTGGTTTCATGTAAGCTTTTCAAAATTGAACAGGAGCTAGAGGAGCTGCTTGTAGGTGTTTGTTGGTCGGGATTTTTCAGATGTTAGAGGGAACATAGCCTCTCAGTTAATAACAGGTTTGCCTAATTTTTCTCTACTTTACTTCAGGGTGTGACAAGGCAGAGGAGGAATTCTCCAAGATCTGTTTGGCCCTCGCCCTAGGCAATGGTCTTTATTGTTAGGTCCTTAAATAACCTTTTTTTAAAGGCATAGGTCCTTCAAGGTGGAAATGCTTCTACCAAATTCATAAACCAGGGGTCAGAACAATTGGAAAATAAATTTGAAGCAGTTTTTATACTGAGGTGTTGCTTGTAGTCTTGCATAACAGTTTAGTCCTTCTGTACAAGACAGTTTATAAAAACACTGAAATATATGCATGGACCATAAGAGAGGTGTTTAACTTTTCAGAATAGCTCCTTTACAAGACTGTGGTTTTCTGTAACTTAAAGACGTCTGTATCAGGCATCACAGCAATATTTGAAGAAAAAAAAATTGCAAGTTAATGTTTAATATCCTTCCCAATGTTTTGTTGGCCACTTCTTATGAAACATGGGGGCAAAGTGATTAACGATCCCCTAAAAAAAAAGAGCAATTCCTGTGAGAATAACTGTTTCCTGATAACAGGTGTCATCCTTAGGTTACAAGTTGGGAAGTATTTTTCAGTTTTCCTCTTGACCGCTTGGAAAGTTCATGTGGAGATTCCCTGGCAAATCGGTCTGTTTCAAAGAAATACACAAAAAGAGAGATTCCACCTGTGGTACAGAAGAAGCACTACCCTAAATCCTAGTGATGTGAGGAAATAGAAGGGGGATATGTTATAAACCTGTCTTATTGTAGCTAGGTCATCAGGCTTGCCCCTCCCTCAAATGCAGTAGCTTTAAATTATTTTTTTTTTCTCCTCTTGGAGATCTTCCAAGATTTGGGCAGCCAGAGAACTTGCTGTGGTACTTAAAGAAATACAGTTCTGTTTATGTTGGGCTAGTAACTGTTGCCCCATTCCTCACATTTTTCACATCAAAGGCACTTGAGAGTCAGTTGGCTCAAACCCATTAAGACGGAGGGAGAAGAGTGTAGGTTGCCCAGGTCTTATGCTGTACAAAGGTCATACCAGAGGTCTGACGGTTTTCCTGTGACAACAAAGACCAGTTGTATTAATCCTGGTCTTCTTACTTGGTAAGAACTGTTGAAATGCAAGTGTTCAGCCCCTAAGAGAGAAGCCTCAGGGTAATTGGTTTTTGTTCCAATGTTGAGAACAAAGACTGTATTCTAGAGTGACTGTGTCATGTTTGCTCATACTGTGAAGATATGTACCCTGTTATCCCTTGAAATGGAAAACTTACCCCTTTACAAGGGACCTATTTAGAAGGCGCTCTGTGCATTGCTATTTCACGCTTAAGAGCATGTGAGTATATGGGTATGACTTTAATCTAAGTACTAAACAGTACTTCTTCAGCTGCTGTTATCCAGCTTGCTGAGACTGAATGCCCTCCTTTGGCATGTTTTATTCAACTGCATGTCAAACTGGTATTTTTTTATGCTAGGAAAGGTTATTGTTTCTTGGTGATTGCCTGATAGATTCAGTTTTGATACTGTGATCCACATGTGAATTTTCTGTGGCACGTGTTCCGTCTAAGTTTTGCAGCCCTGAAGAGTCATCATGAAAACAGACCAGGAATTTGTCAACTTTTCCAGTGAAAATGACCATGAATATTCTCTCACTTTTGAACATCTTATCCATCAGGAATCAGAGGTGATAAGTGTCAAGGATCAACTAAGTCTGATAAAGCTTTTATTGGAGTTATATGCCAAAAAAATAAAGAGGAACTGCTTCTATTCTGATCTGATAAAACAGACATTCCTTGGGGTTATGTTAGGGGCTTTTCAGGCAGGGAAAGCTGATGCTCTGGTGTTGGTGGTGTTGGTGTTTTTGGTGAAAGATGATTTGAGAGAGGTACAAATTTATCGTCTTGCCCTTGGATGGCACCCATACCAAAGAAATTCTGGAAGATCCTTTAACACTGTCCATGCTACTAGTCTTTTGTATCATCCTCCTGCTTGATACTGGCAGACTGAAGGTGTTCCCTAACTGTTTATTAATTCTGTTACCTTCTGACTTTTCCAAGTTAATTTTGGCATTGAGACAATGGTGCAGAGTTGTGTGTCCTTCAGTACAGCAGCACTTTCTACTCTACTCTGACCTTTTAGCACCACATATCACAGGAAGTGGGATTGCAACAGCAGTGCTCACACCCCTTACTGGATGGAAGAGTCATGGAATACAAGTTTGAAACCCACTGGTCACTTGTGCCTGTATTTAGTTTTCATAACAGGTTAGGTTAAACCTAGGTGCTAGGTTAAACAAGATAAAATGTGTGTGTGTACACAAAAAACCTTGCTGGGCACTCAAAACTTCACATACACACACTGAATTTTTGGAATCAAGCTAGCATTCAATTTTCATAGAATCTTAGATTAATTTAGTTGGAAAAGACCTTTGAGATCATAAAATCCAGTCGTACCTGTGCACTGCTAAACCATATTCCTGAGCACTTCATCTAACAGTCTCTTAAATACCTCCAGGGATGGTGACTGAGCCACCTCCCTGGGCAGTCTGTTCCAGTGTCTGATAACCCTTTTGGTGAACAAATTTTTCCTGATGTCTAATCTGAACCTCCCATGGTGCAACTTGAGGCTATTTCATCTTGTCCTATCGCCTGTCACCTGGGAGCAGAGACCAACACCCACCTAATTATAAACCCCTTTCAGGGAGCTGTAGAGAGAGATAAGGTCTCCTCCTGGCCGCCTTTACTTCAGGCTAAACAGCCTCAGTTCCCTTGGCTGTCTCTCGTAAGGCTTGTTCTCCAGCCCCTTCATCAGCTTCCTTGCCCTTCTCTGAACACTCTGCAGTGCTTCAATGTCCTTGTAGTGAGGGACCCAAAACTGAACACAGTATTTGAGGTCCAGCCTCACCAATCTGAGTACAGGGGCACAATCACATCCCTGATCCTGCTGGCATCCTTTCAGATGCTTCCTTCACTCACAGGTACTTACATAAGAGTGCATTTCCACAGGGGCTTATGAGAGTTCTGTTCTGGTGTAATGTAACAGGGAGTGTCCCTTTCAATATTTCCCATCAGTGAAGAAAAACTTTCTATGCTGAGCTTTTTTTGTCTGCTAGCACCGTTTCTGATGCCCCTGCCTGGTAATCAAGCTGCTTTGGAGCTCACTAACCATAAAAGACAAGACTTTCCAGATATCCTACTACCTGAAAAACAACTCTTCCTACTTGGGTCTAACTCAGTCTTGGTAATGACTGTTACGCTGGAAGAGGCTACATCCTCCTAAAGTCTTACAGTGGAAATATTTGGATGGTCTGCAGAAGTGATGACCTCCAGAAGCTCTGTCTAACCTAAATAAGTCTACTTTTTCACTTAGCATGTTCACAGTTGGTGTAATGAGTTCCCATAGTAAGAAAAGTTTGTTCCTGTTTTGCTCACTGTAGTGTAATTGTTGGTGATCTCTGATACAGCCAGAATTTCAGTCACTGTGTTCTTTTGCCCCATGACCCTTATGCTTAAGGGAGAGGATGTGGGAGAGACAAGTAGTCACATAAAGTTGGATTCCTTGTTTAATTGCAGATGTCTAGACTTGTTACAGTCAGTGAGAGGGGAAATGGCATGTGTGGGATACAACTGAACCTCCATCAGAGGTTGGTGAGGCATGTCACAGAAAAGAGAGTTCCCCTCAGCTGGCTAGGAAAAGATGCAGTAAATGTGTGAGGTTAGCATACGTGTCAGAACAACCTCGCATAATTTGAGTAGATAAGTCCCATTCTTAATGGCTCATTGTATTTGTTAGGACCACTACATGATTAATAAGAACCAAAATGTTTTGTTTAAGTAGTATTTGTACATGGTGTTGAACAGCAACAATCTATGAGATCTGGTTGAGGAACAATGGTTTTGTGAAGGTCAGGCCAGTCCAACACTAAAGATTAGAGAAAGCACAACACTGGTGGGGTTAAGAATTAACAGCACTGTTGGAGGTCCAAAGATGGGACATAGTGGAAGTCTTCAAAGGCTCCAAATTATATATAATCTGAAAGGAAGGTCTTTGTGGTTATTTTCTGCATGAACATCACTGAAACATCCAAATGCGCTGGATGGAAGCCCAGCTCCACACCCCAGTGCTTTGGCTGGCCACCAAACAGTAGTTTGGGCAACTTAAATGGATAAACCACAGAAAATAAAGGAGAGTGTGAGTGGATGAATGTATGTTTGTGCTTGCAAGCACTCTTAGTAAATAAGAACCAAGTTAGTTTTTTGTTTTGTAATTACCTTGCTTAAATAAGTGACAAGTATTAGTGTTAAGAACTAACAGCATTGCTGTTTTATTAAAAAAACAACTGTATAACTCTTTCTACTACAAAACTGAAGAAAACAATAGGAATGTCACTTAAGCTGTAGTCATGTGGTCATGAGGACAACCTAGAGGGATGAGTTTTGCTTTACTGAACTTTGGTAATTTAGTATGTCAAACATTTAGTATCCTAATATCAAAGCTGAAGTCATTGGTTTTTTTCTGAAGGATTTAAGGATCTGAGCTGTCTCAGTAGCTCTACCTGTTCAGCAGTCCTTGGTTTTTCTGTCTTTTAAAGGTAGACAAGATAGCATCTAACAGAAGATTCTTGGAGACAAATAACTTGCAAATGAATAAAAAAGAATCAGGGTAAGAACTGATTCTTTGAGGATTTTTTTTTGCCTTCTGGTTTGTCTACAAGCTCAGCTTCTTACCTAATCTATCTTTGGAATTGTCTCTCGTGAAGTATTGTTTCTGAATCTAGAGTAATACCTCAATCTTACCTTCTCACCGATCTGAACATTGTGCTGGGTGCTGGTCTCTGCTGCTGCTGCGCCTGAGAATGAAGTAATAGCAAGAATTTGGAGGTTGCCTGAGGTTACAGAGTTTAAGCTTGCTTGAAGAGTTTTCTTGCATTACTATTATGTGGAAGAAATCTGTTTTCCTCCTGCTTTTAATAGATTAGCTGTTACCTTACTGCTTTGATACGGTTTGAGCATCTTACTCCTGTGGAAGACTTGGGACATGAGTTGACAATGACTGTTAACTTGTGTGATGATTTTTCTTATGGGAAGATGTCAAAGCTGAAGGCTCTCCATTTCAAGCAGTTTGAATGTACTTTCGTCTTTTTTGATGAAGAATGGTTAGAACTTACATTGCCTCAGGGTGGAAGTAGTCTGTGTCAACACCCTTCTATCTCTTATCTGCTCCCCAAATGGCTCACTGTTATTAGCTTTCACTGCATTAACCGTAAGTGTGGTGCTATTATGTGGACAGGGTTCATGAGTCTGTCTAGAGGGTTGCTTTGTGGTTTCAGTCTTAGTTAGGAAAGGAAATCTTCCTGGTGGATTTGCTTTACCTGACTTTCTGTCAGTGAAGTGCCTGAATACCCTTGGGACCTTTCTATTTGGCCATTTTCTGGATAAATATTAAGTGATGTGCATCTTACAGTCTTACTTGCGGTCGTGGGTACTTTTTTCCCCCATATGGCATCTTCAGTTTTATGCAGTTTAGGGGTGGTTGTTGTTAATCATCCTGTTAATTAATGATGTGGCAAAAGCATCTGTAAAATCAGGAGTCAGTTTTGAGAATTGTCATCTGCTAAGGTCAGGAGAGTAGATTTGCTTCTTGGTGTCAGAGCAAAAGCTGCACAGAGATCACAAGAAATACAGATGCTTTCAGAAGCCTTATTTTAAAGACTGGAGTTCAGCTACAGCAAGACAGCAACAGGTATTTGGAACCCTGCAAACCACTGAAGTGTAGGCAGAGATGTTGTGTTCTGTTCCAGAGTGGAAACCTTTGTAACGTTTAGAAGTTTAGCTGCTACATTACAACACCAAGTGTAGTCAAATGGAGTTTCTGACAAATACTGTGTGACTCTGGCTGCCATATGGATGGCTTTGCAAACTTTTCCAAGAAGGCTGTAGCTAATAATGCCAGGCTTACTTTTTCTTCCTGCACACATTTTTGTTTGCCCCTACTTTTTTAGATGTTGATTCCATTGACTCTGAAGCCCTTTTATTCCCAACTTTATTCCTGATTCTGTTGTGGAGAGGAGCCCATTGGCACTTAAGGTATTACAGTATAATTGTGGTCTGTTCACATGGCAGTTGTCAAGCAATTGCAATTGCAATTATAATTTCTGTGGGTTTTGGACCAGTTAAGAACTGGACAAGAACAGTCACTTCTGTATTGTGTTTTCCGCATGAAGACTAGGGCTGTGGGCAGGACAGGCATAACAACATGCTATAGTATAACACCAAGAGGTCAGGATTCTGAGGTTCACGGGGCCTGACTGCTTCCTGCTTCAAAGAATTGGGGTTCACAGGAAGTTTTTTCACCTCTTTCAAGAATGACATTACAGCCTTATCCTATGTCATGATTTGGAGGGGTGCTATAACTTTTATTCCTATTTGATATCCATAAATTTGAGGTTAGTGAACACCTTTTCAGCTGTATCAGCTGACTGCTTCATCAGAGGCTTTCATATAGAATATACACATAACAAAACAAGACCAGATCTGGTTCAGCTAAGCTTTTTTCCTAAGCTTTTCAGTTAATTTTTTAGAAATCAAACACAGTTTTTGTTTGGCATGTGTGGTGTTTATTATGTTTTGAATATCAGCTACCTGTTTATACTGTATTTTTTCCTAGTAACTGGGGAAACACTTCTGTTGGTGTCTGGTATGCTAAATTAAGAACAAAGATTTGTTTAGTTGTTTATTCTTTTTTGCAGGTAAAGAAAGCCTTTTTTGCCTTGGTGGCAAATGGTGTGAGAGCAGCTCCACTGTGGGAGAGTAAAAAACAGAGTTTTGTAGGTAAGTTATTCTAACATTATTCAGGATTACTTGAATTTGCTGTTGCTGAAGGGCTGTCCATGGCCAATATCCTGGAGGTGTACTATGCAAGCAGGATTCTCTTTCCTCCTTGTGAGGAGTAAGATGTTGCCAGCTTTCATAGCATTGCGATGCTTTGAGAATCATGGTTATTCTTTCAGGTCCTGACCATCTGGAATTTAGTCTCTAATATGTGCATTAGGCTGTGTATTTAAATATAAAAGTAACGATCACAAAAAGGAAATTTGAAAATAGTAACTATAAAAAGAAGAATTTTGTATTACAGTAACCTATTAGACATGCAATACAAGCATACCTTTCTCTGCATGTTCTCAGTAAGGTGCACTGAGAAATATTTAATTGCCAAAACCAGTGTCGAATGCTACAGATACTTCCCATACTGGGATAAAAACATTAGATGTGGGTATTACTGTAAAAGTCTTGTAATTAATTGCCACAACAACAATCTTCCAAAATTTTATCTGTTGCACTTAAAAAGCAGGGTCATTGGGGCAGTTAGAAATATCATATGTACTTCTTATGACCTGGAATGTAGACCCAGGATTCTTGGAAATGAACAGTAGATACTTGATAAAGCATCTGTTAAATCATTTTAAAACAAAGAGGGGAGGAGCAGTAGTTTCATGCAATACGTCATAGGAATGCTCTGTCTTTTATAGTTTCGTTTCATTTTCTGTCTGCAACTAAGCTTTAGTGATTCTAGCTGACCTCAGGATTAATTTTTCCCTTCCCTGTTTCTTAGTTTCTTTAGTTTTGATGTTAAGAATAATAAACAGTGGAGCAATTACATCTTCTCACATTTAGAACTTCAAAGCTCAAAAAAGATTAATGTTTTCAGATAATTAAACTAATCATCGATATTGTATTGCATAGTTTGGTGTTGGTGGTTAAGATGTATAAACTATATATGGTTCAGTACAGATATTGAGGATTACTGGGAAATGATTTAATTAAGTTCCTTAAGTAAAGTTCATGAAAATGGATTATACTGTTCCTTCATTTGAGTCTAAGTCTGCGTGACTTGCCAGGTGCGTACTGAGAAATGCCTTATTTCACAAAGGAAATGAAAGGCAAGGATAAATCTCCAACCTTTAACGATGTTCTAAACCCACTCTTTTCTTTCCATGCTTTTGGGGGTGAATGCAATATGAATTAAAGGATTTCTTTGAGTTAGTTTGAAAAGGTGAAGCACATAGGTTATTGTTTTAAATATTAAATCAGACATATGCTTTCATTATGAAATACTGTAGTGATGTGAAAATTAAAATACATAATTTTGGAATTCAACTGTTCATTAGTCCCGTACATGTTGTATGTTACATGGATTTAATGTATGAAGTTACATATTGTAATTATAAATGAAGAAAATAGCTGGAAGTTATGTATGCTAAATATATATCTGAAGAACTTTTTTTTTTTTTGTATCCGTTGTTACAGGAATGTTAACAATTACAGATTTCATTAACATACTGCATAGATACTATAAGTCTCCAATGGTAAGTATGATGTTAAGCTGTAGTTTTATCATTTGCCATACAGTACAGAGACTGAAATATCCAACTGATGGTGGTTGTTATTATTTAAAGTTTTTGGAAGCTTGGATATCTCACTGCAGACTTCTCAGAGAAAAGGTGGCTTTGTGAGCAAGTTAATAGATTGTTATCTGGATACCCGGGTTCAGTTCCCAGCTTTAGCCTTGAAGGCCCTATGAACTCGGGCAGGTAACATAATCTGCCTGCTTCAGTTATACATGTATAAACATGAGGAATTTCCTTAATGAGTACTACTATTTATTATGTTTTGTGCAGTGCTTACCATAATGATAGCCTTTATTTTGGATACAGGGCTCCACTTAGTGTTGCAACTAACGAATATTCCCTTTGGGGTAAAGGACCTGGCTCAACATACTTAAGTTACATGAAGAAGTTAGTTATATTTAAAAATCAAGAACATAGCAGTGTACGGTTCACATGTTTACATCATTATCTTTGTCTCATAACTATGACAGAGCTATTACAAAAGGAGTATGTGGAGTTAAGCGGAATGCTAGCGTACAGAGGCGTGGATGCATTAAATGGTTACTCTGTTCTTGGAGTGATGGTATAGAATAAACAAGTTAAGCTACTTAAACATATACAAATATTTTAGTTACCTGGCTGTGTTGCACAATGCGTCAGAGATCTGTTGACTTCAATTAACAATAATTTAAAATCCCCATTGGCAGTCAGTTGATGAAATTCTCTAGCTTGCATGTTCATACAAACATTTACATCCCTTTCTTGTTCCTGTCAAATCACAATTCCCCATCTACCAATTACAACATACATACTGGGTTTACTAGATAAAATATCAAGAACAGTTGGATAAAGCAGACATCTGCTGTATTAGGCTTTCCAAAGCTCATGTTAATTTTTAAAATTTATAGTTACATTCTTCTCAGATGCCAATAGTTTGGTGCACTGTCCTTTCTTCTTGTTAAAGATTCTCCCCCTTCCCACAGCCCAGGGATTTACAATGAATCATAGAATCACCAGGTTGGAATAGACCTCTTGGATCACCAAGTCCAACCATTCCTGTCTACCACTAAACCAAGTCCCTCAGCATTTCGTCTACCTGTCATTTAAACATCTATAGGGATGGTCACCTCCCTGGGCAGTGTCTGCCAGTGTCTGATTGCCCTTTTCATGAAAATTTTTTTCCTGATGTCCAGTCTGCACCTCCCTGGGTGGAGCTTGAGGCCATTTCCTCTTGTCCTGTCCCCTGTCACTTGGTAGAAGAGACCAGCTCCCTCCTCTCTACAACCTCCTTTCAGGTAGTTGTAGAGACCAATGAGGTCTCACCTCAGCCTCCGCTTCTCCACACTGAACAACCCCAGCTCTCTGNTTGTTGTGCCCCAAGTGCAGGACCTGGCATTTGGCCTTGTTGAACCTCATGTCATTGGTCTCAGTCCAGCGGTCCAGGCTGTTCAGATCCCTTTGGAGCCTCCCTACCCTCCAGCAGATTGACACTTCCACCCAGCTTAGTGTCATCTGCAAACTTGCTAAGGGTGCACTCGATGCACCCAGCATCGAGCACTGGGCCCTGGGGAAGACCACTTGTGACTGGCCTCCAGCTGGATTTAACACCATTTACCACCACTCTCTGGGCCCAGCCATCCAACCAGTTTTCCACCCAGGAGAGTGTGTGCCTGTCCATGCCAGTGGCAGCCAGTTTCCTAAGCAGAATGCTGTGAGAAACTCTGTTAAAGGCTATTGAAGTCCAAGAAGACTACGTCTGCAGCCTTTCCCTCATCCAAGAATCGGGTCACTTTGTCATAGAAGGTGATCAGATTAGTTTGGCAAGACCTGCTTTTCATGAACCCGTGTTGACTGGGCCTGATCACTTCGTTCTCTTGCATGTGCTTCATGATAGCACTCAAGATCACCTGTTCCATGACTTTCCCTGGCACCAAGGTCAGACTGACAGGCCTGTAGTTCCCTGGATCCTCTCTCTGACCCCTCTTGTAAATGAGCAAGGGAGAAATGAATAAGTGATTGTATGCTGTTAAGTTCCATTAAATTGTCTCCATATTATAGTGATCCTCAACCTCAGTATTACAAATTTTTCCATGTAACTTTCACAGAATCATTAAGGTTGGAAAAGATTTCTAAGAACATCAAGTCCAGCCATCAGCCCAACACCACTGTGCCTACTAAACCATGTCCCGAAGTGCCATGTCTACACCTGTTTTCTTCCTTTATACTCTTCAAAGGATGCTAATTCAAGAGATTAATCCAATCTAAGTGTATTCTCCTTTAGCCCAAAGATAAACAGGGTAGGCTTTGTGGAGACTTCCACACATCGCCTGTATACTCTTCAGCTTCAGTGCTGTGTGCAGAGGTACCTGACAGCAGAGCTGTCTAAGGGATGAGAGACACCTTTGGCCTAGGCTGTATTGAGTGCAGTGATTGTTACAAGCAGATGGCTTGCAGCTTGAAAATTTTAGAGAAGGGTAGCTTTCACTCCTGAAACATGTTTAGAGATGGAGGGAGCTGCTGTAAGGCTGTTATACCAGGTTTTGACAGAGATCTTTGTGAAATAACTGCATAGCAGTAGGAAGCTGGTGATGTGCGCTCTCTTTTACATTCTTGTTTTGGGTTTGTTTTTCAAACTTCAAAGGCTGGACTCTTGAGGGTGGTTTAATGTTATTGCTGATCTGATTGTAAGTGGCCATCAGAAGGTACAGACTTGCTGCATCCTTTGTCCAGTATCACCTGCTCATCCTTTTTCAAGCTAGTTATGGAAGCTAAATGAGCAAAAACCAGCGTACTTTTCATAACGTTTTGTGCCTGTTTGGTTCCTGGGACCAGCTGAACACAGAGGAGAAATGCTGAGAGCATCCTTGGCTTAGATGCAGTGTCCAAAAACATTTGAAGAGTGTAGTGAGTAAAAGGTGCAGCTTGGGCAAGGGGGTATCGGTTCTTGTGATTGAACTGAGCACTGCAATGAGTGCTCTTGCTTCTTGTAGTCCAGTAACAATAAAATTAATCTTTGTTAAGATTAAGAAGTCGAGTGATCAGGGTAAGCTTTTTACTGGCTTGAGTGTGTGTGGAATCATCAGAGGGTTTATGCTGGCATGACTGTTTTAAGGCAAGATAAATTGCTGAGTCCAGAAGAGATGTAAACTACAAACCTTCCTGTCCCCTGAAATGATGGGTCTGGTAGAGTACTCTGCATTGGGCACCCTCTCCTCTAGTTATTGCTAAGAAACTACCCTGAACTTGTTACTTTCTGACATTGCCTGCAATGAATTGTAAGAAAATTATATTAATGTATTTTTATTAATATAAACATTGTTTATATTTTGGGGTTTCAAATTAATACTTGAAGTTAAACTTTCCATTTACCCCTTGCAGGTTCAGATTTATGAATTGGAGGAGCACAAGATAGAAACCTGGAGGGGTAAGAATATTTACTACTTGTTTGACAATTGAAAATGTTTTAATGATTTTCAGTATAGTGCATTTTTAATTAATCATACACTTAGCTTTTGTCTGTCTGCATACTTTTAACAAAAGCAGGAATGGTAAAAAAGCTTGTCCCTTGGCTCCTGCTGCTTATTTTTCTGCCTGGAACAGCATGTGGACTAGAGTTAACTGGGCTATCTACTACTTCACCAGTTGTTCATGATTAGCACCATCTTGCTCTTTAAGAAAGAAAAAAAAAAGGAACTGGAGTAAGGCTGTAGAGTTCATGAGTATATGTGGAATGGAAATGTTTCTGAGCCAGGACACAGAATGAATAAATGATCCTATGTATTGAGTAAACTGAGGGATGAGCAGCAAGCTATGTCTGAGCAAATCACAGGATGTAATGAGATTGATAGATCTTGCTGGGTGTGAATAGAAGTGCTGGATGCAGGGAGGAAGTTTCAGAATCATAGAATAGTTTGGGTTGAAAGGGACCTTAAAGGTCATCTAGTTCCAACCCTCCTGCCATGGGCGGGGATACCTCCCACTAGGTCAGGCTGCCCAATGCCCCATCCAGCCTGGCCTTGAACACCTCCAGGGATGGGGCAGCTACAGCTTCCCCAGGCAACCTGTTCCAGTGCCTCACCGCTCTCATAGTGAAGAAATTTCTCCTTAGGTCTAGTCTAAATCAGCCCCTCTCCAGTTTATACCCATTGCCCCTAGTCCTGTCACTACAAGTCTTTGAGAACCATCCCTCCCCAGCTTCCTTGCACACCCTCTTTGGGTACTGGAAGGTCACTGTAAGATCTCAGAGCTTTCTCTTCTTCAGGCTGAACAACCCCAACTCTCTTAGCCTGTCCTCATATGGGAAGTGCTCCATCCCTCTGATCATCCTTGTAGCCTCTTCCGGACCCATTCCAGCAGCTCCATATCCTTCTATTGAGGATTCCTCGAGGGGAATAGAGGGGCAGAATCCCCTCCCTCTCACTCTGCTGGCCACAGTTCTTTTGATGCAGCCCAGGACGCAGTTGGCCTTCTGGACTGCAAACACACATTGCTGGCTCATGTTGAGCTTCTCATCAACCAGCACCCCAAGTCCTCTGCAGGGCTGCTCTCAATCACATCATCCCCCATTCTATATTGAAACTGGGGATTGCCCTGGTCCGGGTGTAGGACCTTGCACTTGGCCTTGTTGAACCTCATGGGGTTTGCACAGGCTCACTTCTCCAGCCTGTCCAGGTCCCTCTGGATGACCTTCTGTCCTCCCGGTCTTCCTGTCAGAAATAGACTAGGTGCCATGAATAATACATAGAATTACTCTGCGCAGCAGACCCTTTCGGGAAAGGAACTGGTGAGGAATGGTTCACTGCTGTTGCAGTGACCCCTGGTGGTAATCAATTCAGTCCCACTTTTGAAACTTAAATCCTTTTCATGGTAATATAGAGGAATGTGCATGTGTGGTACAATATCTAAAGTGACAACACGTATTGGTCTCTATCCTCCACTTATTTTATATGAATGAATTAATAAAATGCCTTCATAAAAAGTAATGTTTTCATATGAGATGGTAATGGTCTTGTTTTTCTATACACAGAGCTTTATTTACAAGAGACATTTAAACCATTAGTGAACATCTCCCCAGATGCAAGGTAGGATTTTGCTTTTCAGTCTGCGCAACTTGTAATAAACTAACTCCATCTTGACACTGAATTTAAGACTTCTTTACATATAAGAAACAATTTATAATGTAAGCTAGAGTACAATAATGAAGGACTGTCTTTTAATATATTCAAGAAGGCAAGAGAGATTTTTATTGCAAGTAAGGACTTTTTTAATTATTCAAAGAAAAGAATGTGTAGTTCTTACATATAGACACATACATATATAGATACACATGTGTATATATGTGTGTATATATATGTATGTATGTAACATTTGTTATACGATGTTTCACCAGTCCCCAGTGATCACTCAGTGAAATGATTAGATGATTTCTTTTGCCTTAATTGAATATATGCATTTATCCATAAAATTCTCTTCCTAAAAAATGTAGTAGAAGTTTGGGATTGAGATGCATTAAGGGCAAGAATACTGTGTTTTTCACTGTTTAGTCTGTCTCTGAACAGAAATACTCATTCTGAGTACAGTGATACTGCGAGCATGGTACTCACTGGAAAAACAGTTAATACTTGTGCAGAAATATTTCTGCCATTCTTTCTACTTCAACATGTCACTTTCCGTCACATTCTCTTAGTGGTTTTAGATGCTCATGAGTGATCATTGTTGTTTTAGCAGCTGCAAAAATAGTTAGAGATCCCTTAACTTCTGTTTTTTATAACACTAAAGATAATACAAATTATTACTCATGATATGTACTTTATGGGTGGTTGCAAATATGTGTATATATCATTTAACATAACTCATGTCGGCTAGAATTCTTTTAAAAAGCAACCTTTTTCTCCTCAGCCTTTTTGATGCTGTGTATTCATTGATCAAAAACAAAATCCACAGATTGCCAGTTATAGATCCTGTCAGTGGAAATGCACTTTATATACTTACCCATAAAAGAATCCTCAAGTTCCTCCAGCTTTTTGTAAGTATTTGAAGATATGCTTTGCTTAAATGATCCTCCCCGCTCTCAGTAGATATCCTTAAGTAATTTAAGTTTTAGTACAGAAACTTCCTGGTAAACTTCCATATTCATTGTGCCAGTGCATCTTTTTTTTAATAATAGAGAAATTAAAGCTCGATGTAGGGCCTGTGCATTACCTTTACTTTGGTTTAGTCATTTAAAGGACTTCTTTTGGCTACTTGAGTAGCTTGCTGTCCTTTCTGGAAGATCTCTGCTTCAGGAGTTTGTTTACATGAAGAGGAAAATTAATTGTCTCCTAGGAAGGAGATTATCATTGCTCACTGTAGCTTATTTCAGTCAGAGGAGTGAACAAGCCCCTAAATAAAGCAACAAGAAATCAAAATAAGCACTTTGCGTATAATGTGTTATCCTGTCTTCTCTCTCCAGTTCTAGTGGGAATGTCATAGCTTAGGATTGAAAGCTTTTAGCGATGGGTTACTACAAAAATAAATATGAAAAAAAAACCCCAAGTGACATAGTCTTAATTTAGACTGCTTTGGACAGAAGTAATGCTTCTAGATCCGAGCAGGTTTTGCTTTGCTTTAATCTAGTAGCAGATTACTGTACCAATCTGCAACAATCATTTGGAGTCTGCAAGTGGATGAGTGAATGCACGTTTCCTAACATAGAGACCAATCATATGGCAACAAGGTAGGGGCAAGAAGCTGCACCATAGATACACTCATTCTGACTTTCCTAGATGTCAGAGATGCCAAAGCCTGCCTTTATGAAGAAGAATCTGGATGAACTTGGAATAGGAACTTACCACAACATTGCCTTCATACATCCAGACACTCCTATCATTAAAGCCTTGAATATATTTGTAGAGAGAAGGATATCGGCATTACCTGTTGTGGATGAGTCAGGTGAGTGTTGGGGCTTCTGTATACAAAAGGGTGATAAAATAAATAGTGCAGAACTCTGGTTTGATGGTGGGGGAGTGGGGAGAGAGGAGAAGAAATAGAAAAAAAACTTTAAAAACAAAAGTGGGGGAGAAAGGGAATATAAATAAACATTTATCCCAAATGTAGGTTGGTAGGCTTAGAAGAACTTAATGATTTTGTAGTTGGGGGTTTTTTTCTGTCTTTCCTTCTTGACCTGTCTCTTTTCTTTCTGTGTAATTGTAAGAAAACAAATGAAAGCAGGAAGTAAGAAAATTAATTTTGTATTTTAAGCACTTTTATTTTATTCAAATTTTTTTTCTTCTGTTTTAGGAAAAGTTGTAGATATTTATTCCAAATTTGATGTAATAGTAAGTATGTTTCTTCTATTCAATATTTTATATGCAGGAAGCATTTGCAAATTAATTTATTATATAAATTTTTGGCTATTTTGTTCCATAGACTTTAGTTAACAAACTGAATAGAACAGATTTAATTTAGTATGCACAGCCTTTTTTTAATTATTATTGGTTTTTAGTTAAGCTATCTTTTGTAATCCTGCTTGCACACAGGCATCTACTGCTTTGGATGTTACCCAATATTAGATCTGGCTGTACTCTTACAAAAAAAATGGCATTGGCTTTTTATGTTTGCTTCTGGTTTTGAGATAAGATTTTTTCCCAGCCGCTGCCATTCCGTGGCTTGTTTTCAAAGACAATTCAGTTTTCTCCATGCAGTCTGGCTACCTTGTACAACTTGACCTTCTCAGTGAGTTAAAACTACTTGGCGCATTGTTTTGTGTGAGGCTCTGACTCCAGAGTAATTCATTTGCATTTTTTCTGGTTTAGCTGTAATTCAGGCCACTGTTTCTGTTTTTTCCTCTTGGAGCCTTGGAGAGCAAAGACTCTTCTATTCTTGTGGTTGGCAGAAATGAAACAAGGGGGTTTTTTTAATCCCTGTCTCCTCCCACCTGTATACATCTGCCAATTAGTTCTAATTAGAACTACTGATGGCTACATAATTTTTTTTAGTGATTTAAGTGCCTGGGTTGCTTATTTCACCAGCCTGCTAGTGCTAATAAAGAATCCGGACGTCTGAAACACTGCTTTCAGAAATACGGAGAATGGTCCCAAATGGAAATGCTTGAAGCTTATAAATATCTCTGGCTGCAAGCAGTGCTTTTAATACTGAAAATTTCACAATGTCCCTGTTCTTGTCTGTCTTTTTTGGACATTTGCCTTTTTTCTTTCTTTGGGATTTTCTACCGTAATATCCTGTTCTGCCATAAAAGCTGGTCAGGGAATAGGTGATAGCTGTACTAAGTGTGATTGAGTATCAAGGACAGTGAAATTTCACAGTTGGAGAGTTCAGTGTTTCTGCATATTTTGTAACTGCATTAGACTGAGGCAGGACAGGTTTCCTTTATTTCCCATTCTTTTTTAAGAAAGGCACCAAAATGAAGAGGGCTCCTTATGCTTTTTACTTCTTTTACTCATGTTAAGTGATAGGGCAACAACATTATAGGATTTTTAGAGATGCTGGATCATTTCTTTGGCAAAATTATTTATTGAGATCAGGGAAAAAACCAACCAAACAAAACACCACAAAGGTGTTTGCTCCCAGCTTGTAACTGGGAAGGAGTCAGGGGATGGCTTGATTATTTGGTATTTTCCTCACGTGTACTAGTTTGCTTATTAAATGGCAGGGGATGAGAGAGATCCTATTCTTTAAAGCCTCTGAAGCTTCCAGTTTTTTCATCAGTCTGCTTTAAACTGATCTTCAGTCTTTAAAAGAAGAAAATAAAATCTGAAATGTATAATCTGATCTTGCAGTAAACATGGAATTTGCAAGATTCAGCTGGTGACATTTAACATTAAACCATGTGGCTAATACGCTTAGTTAAATCAGTGTTTGAAGCTCTGCCTGTGTGGCTCAGTTGATAGATTTCTTTCAGTTTAATAGAGTCCTAAATTCATTTTTAGGTTCTTGATGGGAACAACCTGGAAACAGTGTGATAGTATAGAAATAGCTTTACATCACCCTAGTTATGGTGTGCAGGGTGACTTCAGTTTGCACAGGCTTTAGGTTCTCCTAATGTTCTCATTACGAATTAGCAAATTACTTAATTACAACTGCTTGTACATTCATGTTCGTCTCAAACCTATCTTGTCGCATTAGGTCTAATTCAATCCAAAAACTTGACCACAGTATGTTCTAGCCAAAAACTAATTTCATTTTATTGCTTGGTCCACTGTTTTTATTTTAAAGGTCTTTGTTCTTCCTTCAGTACACAAATCGATAGGCCAGGATGTGCCAGCACTATTGAAATATCGCTGTGGTCTCATCTACAAAAAAAGTTTTTGCTGGTCTGAGTGAAGTCCTCTTGCTACAGTCTTGGATCTGTTCTTGAAATGAAAGTTGAGAATGTCAGCTTTCAGACTCTTTTAATCTTCTTGCTTTTACTGCTGGCAATTGTTTGGAGTTTTTTAAGTGAAAACACAACAAACACACGCACGTGCGCACACACACACATATATTATTGTCAAATGGCAGTGCTAACACAGTCCAGGAGAGGGAGTTTGAGCTCACAAATAAGAAAGGTGAAGAAAACCTTTAATTTGCTCTGTACTTAGATATCCGCTAAGGTCTGCTTCCTGGGTGGTGTTCAGAGCAGTTGGTGTCCTCTCAATACTCTGAAAAACAAACAAACAAAATGGATATTCTTAAAGTGTATTGTGTATATTCCAAAGTCTGTAGAGTTTGATCTTTGCATTTTCTACTCATGGCAAAAGCAGGATGAGTGACATCCAGCCAAATAGCAGACAGCAAAGTAAGGAGATTTCCATTGGCATAATGCATAAGGCAAACCAGTTTATTCAATTAACCCAGTCAGTCATATGGTGTTTAACATAACTGCATGGTAGACAGTTCCCAAGAACCGATGATCGTCTGCTTTAACACATGACTTAGAATGGACTCAATGTGCACCAGAAATATTTATCTGCTTGATGCTGAAGAGTACTTTATTGCAAAGTACTGAGATGTTTTATTTGCCTTGGGTCTGTTTTTTTTTTCCAGAATCTTGCTGCTGAAAAAACATATAATAACCTAGATATCACAGTGACGCAAGCCCTACAGCACCGTTCTCAGTATTTTGAAGGTGTTGTGAAGTGTAGTATGCTGGAAACACTGGAGACCATTGTGGATAGAATAGTGAAGGCTGAGGTGAGTTCACTTTTTATTTGCCCCTTCACTGTAAGTTAGAAGTTGTATTACCCAACAAATAAACAGTACAAATTTAGCCTAAGTTCTTTTGGTAACTTGGTGAAAAGTATTTTTTTCATAACTACCCGTGTTAGGTTTTAGCTTATAGATGATTATAGGGATGTGCAAATACTGTACAGTACATCTGTAATAATACTCTGTTATAGAATCTTAGAACAGAGCTACAGAATCGCTCAGGTTGGAAAAGACCTTTAAGATAGTGAAGTCCAACCTTAAATCTTGATGCTGCCAAGACACGACTAAACCATGTCCCTAAGCACATCTACATGTCTTTTAAATATCTACAGGGATAGTGACTCAAATTGTGTTTTTGTTCTATGCATTAACTGAAACAAATGCAAAACTTTTTTGAAAGAATCAAGTTTCTTCCAAGCCTGCCGTAAGTTTTACAAATAAATAATTCTTTAAACTCCATCTTATTGCTAGGTCAATTGGCTTATTGTTCAGGAAATGTAATGGTTATAATTAGTTAATGCATATAGAGACCTGCACTAATTGTACACTTGTACAAATACTGTGAAACGGGGCCAGAAAATAAGTTCTTGTGAATAAACCCTCACTAACTGCCCTTGTAAATGATTTATCTGTGTGCTTTCCATTCTTTTGGTGCTGTTTATCCTGTTTGTTAGTACTGGAAACTTTCTTACACTGGGAAGTGAATGAGCGTGTAGCTCTTCCTTCCCTGTTATACCTCTCTGCAGAAGAAAATTAGTATTAGCAGTTTCAGTTCTCTCCAAGGTGTGCTCACCTCCATTTACATGGTTTGACTTCTTCAGTTATGATATTTTTGCTTTCATCTTCAGGGCTGTAACCATGCATGTGCTTCATACAGGTCCTTCATATGAGTAAAACTTCCACTTTGTTTGTATTCCCTTAGAAACCTCCATTAGGTGATTTTTACTTGCAATTTTCTGTTTGAGCTTCTTCCAGAAGTGGAATAATTTTAGCACTGGTGATATACAGATTTCAGATTTGGATAATTTTATTACTGTCTTTAGAAGCATTAAACATTCGGGTTTTAAGAACAACTCCTACCCTTTGGTTCAGTCTAAGCATAGATTATATATAAAATGAGTCAGTCAAAACTACAAGCAATTTTAGCTGCCAGACAAGCGCTTGGTCTTACTGGAAATGAAATAATTACATTGTCCATTTTTCTTGAATTCATTACATTGAGAGAAGAATAAAATTATGAAATATGTGCATATACAAAAACTAATAAACCCAACTAAAATATCACCAACCTATTTTCCTCAAAAAGAAAATACAAAAATATTGCTCTCTCTTCCCCATTCCCCTTATCTTTTCTTGCCTCTTTCAGCAGGTATGACTGTTCAAATAATTCAGAGCTCCTCTTTTCCTGTATCTGACTAGCAGTGAATTAGTGGTTGACCTCAACTATAAATTAATATGTCTATTAAATCAAGACTGATGCAGCTTTCTTATTTTAACCTCTGATGAGAAAAATTCTTTTCATTTTTTTCACCCTTACATCTGATTATTTGAGTTTAAAATAGTGAAGAGTGAGAGTTCACTTGTATAAAAAAGCAAATACATAGTAGACTTTCAACTTTTACTGAACAACCTTTTTCAAATCGCTTACTTATGAGCTGGTTCAGCATGACATTTAGGTTATAGAACTCTGTGCCCAGTGGCCGTCGACTCTGGTGCTAGAACTGACATCAGGGCACTCTCTTAGTTCTGCAGTGATTTTTCACTGAAGTAACCCACTCTGGCCAATGAGCCCAAGGAGATAGGAAAATCCACCTACTTTCCCGACAGGTAGGACAAAACTTCTGTAGTGTAAAATGTTTCCCAGGGTAGATGTGTAATGATAAAATGTAATTTAAGAATACAGTGTTACTGTTGATAAATCTTTCTTTCAAGCTGTGTCCTTGTGTTTACTAACTCTACATTGAGTTTGCACAGATAAGTTGAATCTGTCTTCGCACAAAATGAGGATTTTAAAACCAATTTGGCACTTGGTTTCAATTGTGTAGTCATGTGAGAAAAATCAAGTTGAAACCAACTTGGACATCTAAAGATACAACAATTTTTAGTGCTGTGCCACTCTGAGAAAGTGTATTTCAGAAGGAAGCCTAATTTTATTATTGTATCTTGTTTTCTTGAGCTCCCAGGCTCAGCTAGGCAGAGCCTGTAAGTCGAGGAAAAATGTTTGATGGCAGTGGCACCTTTTGAGACCATAAGTATTTTGAAGACCTAGATCTTAGCTTAGCTGTCACTTCAAATCTTATTTTATGGCCACATCAGATAACTGTGTGCTTTTAAAATATGCACTAGTTTTTATTTATATAGGGTAAGCATGTTTGTGTGACCAGTAGGTCGGGGGAGCTGATTCCCCCTCTCTACTCTGCTCTCATGAGACCCCACCTGGAGTCCTGCATTCAGTTCTAGAGTTCTCAGCACAGGAAGGACATGGATCTGATAGAATGAGTTCAGAGGAGGCCACGAAGCTGATCCAAGGGCTGAAACACCTCCCGTATGAGAACAAGCTGGGAGAGTTGGGGGTGTTCAGCTTGGAGAAGAGAAGGCTGTAGGGGGATCTTACAGTAGCTTTCCCATACTTCAAGGGGGCTACAGGAAAGCTGGGAAGGGACTCTTTATCAGGGAGTGCAGGGATAGGAAGAATGGTTTTAGGCTGAAAGGGAGGAGATTTAGATGCAATATTAGGAAGAAATTTTTTACTGTGAGGAAGAAATTCTTCACAATGAGGGTGGTGAGGCAGGGACACAGGTTGTCCAAATAAGTTGTGGATGCCCCATCCTTGGAGGTGTTCAAGACCAGGTTGGATGAGGCATTGAGTGGCCTGATCCAGTGGAAGGTGTCCCTGGCCATGGCAGAGGGGTTAGAACTGGATGGTCTTTAGGATTCCTTCCAACCCAAACAATTCTGTGGTTGAATGACATCTGACATCTTGAACCATTTTTTTTCCTACTTGTCTTCGTCCTGTATTACTTTAAGGAACTAAACGGAAAAAAATTCTTAATTGGGCAAATATCTCAAAATATTTTCCCTGCTTGCAGGTTCATCGTTTGGTGGTAGTGAATGAAGCAGATAGCATTGTGGGTATCATCTCCCTTTCTGACATTCTACAAGCTTTGGTACTCACACCAGCAGGTAGGGATGTTGCTTTCTGACCTTTGCTGTAAGTCATTGGTGGTGCATGTGCCTTGCAGGTTTTAATTTATTTGACAATAATAGACTTTTGATTTTCAGCTTGTTTAATTGTTTGACCACAGTTCTTAAATACACCATTCATTTATCCTCAGGAAAAAGCTGCCAAAGTATTAACTGTCAGTCTTGTGTTCAGTGAGGAATGCGTGCAGAAGCTTCATGAACGCCATTGCTGTTCGTGTATCTTTTTTAGGGAAAAAATGTCTCAAAGTTTTAAGAAGAAAAACAGGATGAGGTTGATTGTTGCCTGTACAGACAACATCTACAACAGGGTGCCTTCCCCACCCTCCTCAATTTCTGTACTCTGGCAAGGTGTGGATTAAGCCCTGCTTTCCACTAGCTCTGCAAAACCTTGTCCCCAGATTCCTGCCTTTGTCCAGCTACCCTGTGGGATTTGGTTGGCACAACTATGGCAGAGACAGCACCCCAGTCACAAGAACGATTCCAGTAGAAATCTCTGGTCTATCAATAAAAACCATCAGGTTCCTTTTAAGAGGAGTATCCAACACAAAGTTTATTTCTGCTACTTTATGGTGCTGTAATTTATCTGCTTTATGTTCTTAATTGAAACTTTACTCTGACCACATAAATTACTTCAGTGTCACAAGAATTAAAGCAAAACCCCCTTCTGCGTTGTGAGAAAGAAAAAAAAAATGTCTTGAGGATTACAATTTTGCCTCAAAAAGTATCAGACTAAGCAAACAGAGCTGGATACATCCTTCAAAACAAAAGTTTAAATATAACCTTAAAAGGGGATCTCTGACTTGCACTGATAGGTAAAAATAATATAAAAATATCTCCACTGTAGATTTAAAGTTAATGTAGCTTTTTAAAATAGTAATAGCTATTCTCAGAAAAGAGGTAATCAGTGATGCTTTTGGAGGTACTATATCAGTGCATGGTAGTTCCTTTTAGTGACCTGGAAGAGCAAGTAACCCGGCTCTCAAAGTGCATGAGTGAGAAATCAAGCCTGGATCGGACAGACGCATTGTCTGGGAGGAGAACGGAGGGGTACATGTCCCTCCTTAGATAGAGACGTACAGACAGGCAGATGGTGCCTTTACAGACAGAGCAGGTCATTTACCCCGTGCCTGGAGGTTAGAAGGATCCAAGGTTTAGACAGAAAAGATAGATCTAAAAAGTCACAAGTTTTGTTAGACTGGAATTGCATAGACACTTAAGGTGCAACTCTGCGCTGATACGACAGTGCTCTCATTAAAAAGGGCAATTCCTGCTCCCATACACTGGGCCGTGTCCTTCTGGCGTTTGGCGGCACCCACACTCATGAGATCTCTCTGTGAGCTCTAACAAATTGATCTAACAGGAAACTGAGCCAACTAAAAAGCTGCAGAGTTTTGTCAGCTTGGCACAGTAAACTGGCTCAGAGCAGAGTCTTGTATTGATGCAGAAGTCAGAGTGGCAGAGAAGGCACAGGTATGCCACTGGAAGAGATGAGGTGCGGGAAGACATTGTTGGGGAGCAGTTAGGTGTTAGATTACAGTTCTGCAGAGAACAGCCTGATCTTAGATAGGGATTTGTCTCATGAAGTGAGAATGTCTGCGATGTGGACCTAGTTTGTAGAGTTCAGAGTGATTTACCTCTTAACATAGATGCTTAAGAGCAGTCAGATAAATCATGCTCTAAAGTGTTCATTTCTCTTCACAGATTAGAAAGGAAAATTTATTGACTGGGAGGAATTAAGACCAGCCTACATTAGGGGAAAAAGTGTTGGTTGTGATGAGAAAACTGGATCTGTTTAATGAATTTTCCAGTGCTTGATTATACACTAGCCATGGTAACTCCAGGTTGCTGGCAAGAGATTCTTGCTCTCCAGAGTTGGATGTTGAAGCCAAACTCACCACAGGGTTTGGTTGTTGCCCAGCATGTGGCTAGTTTGAGTGCTTGGAGAAAGAGGCAAGGTGCTGTACAGTCCTGCTGAACAGGTCTCTTGGATCCCTGCTGTGAGCAGAATCGGCCTCTGAGTCAGGAAAAAACATGTAGTTAAAGTGAATTCTTAGATAGTTTATTCTCTAGCAGGACTTCAGTTTTTGAAGCTATTATGATGACTTGGTTTGGGTTCAAAGCTGATGGATTAAGGGGGGTGGCTTTTAGTAGGGTTTGGTTTTTAAGTAAGTTTTTGCACTAGGGAGAATCTTCAAAGCCACTTCTGGTAACTTCCCAGAAGAGTTACTTAGGCTGCCTGACCAATGAAATTAGAGGCAGTAATGGTCTCATGGCTTTCTTCACTCTGTATGCATTAGCCTTTAGCAATCCTGCAGTGTATTTTTAATAAATGGTATCCAGTAACAAGATTCTGATAACACAATCAGACAAAGTTGCAGTGTTCAGAATGAGCCATGCTTTTCCAGAAGCTGAGTGCTACGTGCGTAAAGAAATCACATGTGCTTTCCTCTTCTGTCAACAGGTGCCAAGCAAAAGGAGAATGAAAGTGAATGACTGCTGTGAATGTATACGTGTTTGTAGGAGAACTTGAACACAGTTTCTGGGTCAAGGTTGTCTCAAGAACAGTGACTGCAATAGAACAGAGCAGGATGGCTGGGAATGTGTATTGGGACTGTGATGGATGATGAGCCTATTCCCCCCAGTGATGTCGCGAAAAAAAAAAAAGCAGCATGACAAAAGCTTATGTTAAAATGTAGGCTTGTATTTCAAAACGTCTTCAAAACATTTTGCTGGAAGACTTCACATGATGTCCTTCATTAAAATGCACTGTATTCCGAAATTTCTTCATTTTGTATTTGACAGAAGTCACTGGTCAGCAATGGATATACGTGACATAAGGCAAGTGTATGGCATATTCATATCATAGTGCCTTATGTCAGACTACAGCAATATGTCATCACTGTTGCCCATCACTGTCAAAGGAAGTATTGTGCTAAATGAGACGCTGTATCTGAATGTGAAAGTCTTTAAACAAAAACCAAATCAGTTTCAGTTCTCATTAGATTTGTCATAAAAGCTGTAATTTGAATATCGGTAGACTTCTTTAAAACTTTAATGACAGTTTTGTGTTCAATGTTGCATTCTGAACTGAGATGTAAAACGAGACTGATTTTAAAAACAGCTTTATTTATTTTTACTTTCATGACAATTTTTTACACATCCTTGGTGGATAGCTAAAATTTCACCATATCCATTAATAAACTGTTGATTGTTATACAAACCAGTGGTAGATTTGCTCATTATTTAAAACTTCAGAGTTGGAGAAGCTGTGTGGCCTGTTGATCAGTCCACGTTACTTGAGCTGAAGATTCCAGAAGCATGGATCAAAAGCCCTCTGTACTGTAACACACAGGCACTATGGAAGAAACAATGTGCCAGAGAACAGTATTTTCATCTGTATTAAAGTGTAAAACAGCTTTTGTACAACAAAACTGCAACTTTTTATTGTATGTGATTTGTACAGCAGTGGAGGAGTGAGGAAAGCTGTGGAGTATTCGCTTATGTAAATGTACTGTAAAGGTTGGAGATGAGACTTTTCTAATAGATGTAAGAAATTAAACCCTACAACATCAGTTTGCTTTTAGCAGTTCTTGCCAAGTTCTTTTGCGTGCATAAATGTAGGTACGTTTTGATTAGTGCAAACTAGGTACCGAAATACTTTTATTTTCCTTCAGCTTTAAAGGTGGCAAATGTGACTGGATTAATGCAGGCAGCACTTCTGACTGTGTTTGCAGCCTGGATACTGTACTGGAATAATGGCAGTAAATTGATCTGGGTTTTTTCCATTTATAAACACTGATGTGAAAGGTTATCAGTTTTCAATTTGCTTATATGTGAGAGGTTTAATAGTAATGAAAAAGTCATTCTTGGGAACTTTTTCACTTTCCCTAAGAATTTAAATTTTGAACTGAATGTGTGAAAATTGTTTTCTTGCTGGCATCTCTCGGGTATGAAAGTCAGCACAAGCACATTCTTCAGCCCTGCATGTAGGGGATTTTTGAAGATGATGAAGTGTTGTGCCAATGATACTCTTTACATATATATATACACACACATGCGCGCGCATACATATACACACACATACTCTTTATTTTTTAGCGCTAAGTTGTTTGGCCCTGTTCCCTGCAGACAGCTTTGGGTCTGTCTGCATAAATTAGTATGCAGAGTGCCAGAATGAATTTGCAGTTTTCGAACAGCCGTGTACAGCCTTTCTATTTTAACATTATTTCAAGTGCTGTTGACGTGTTCTGGACGCAGGACTAGCAAGATTACAGAAAGCAGCCTCCTTGGTGATACAAAACTGTATTTGGAGAATTCCCACCCTTACACTCTCAATTCAGTTCTGAATTTGCGAGAAGCAGAGTTGCAGTGTAACTCCACAAGCATGGATAAACAGCAGTGCTGTCAGAAAGGCACTTTGCCTGTACTGGAACAGGTACCGGTGCTGATGCCATAAGCAAACCTAAAGCAATCACATCACTTTTAATACAGATCAGTTTACTACATAGCTAGAAAAATGCTTGTTCTGGTGTAAGGGAAAGCCAGGAATAAATAAATGAGGGTAGAGAGGAGGGGTGACTCAGCAGCAGTGCCGCATGTACTAGACTAATGCAACAGTGCAACTAAAGCTGTGATGGAGGATTCTTCATGGGGCTTGTGAAAGGCCTCGGCCACAGAAAAGAATAAAATGCCATTAAACTCAAGGTCTTGCATGTTTCGGTTTTTTTTCCCTTTAGACATGCAGCGAGCAGTACCCTTGGATCTGAGACTAGCGATGGCTTCAGGTGCTCCCTTTCCACAGACAGGGCTGTGCTGCACAGGGAGATGACAGGCACCTTCCCCAGTGACGCTGCTGAAAGCGTGTTCAGTGGTGTAGATGATCTGTCCTGGGGATGCAAGATGCTGTAGAAATGGATTCTATTTTAACCTGCAGGACCTAAACAAGTGACTGATGTCTGTGCTCCCCAATGCATTTCCTTGCACAGCAAGAGACCACTGTGAGAGAATTATTCTAAGCGCTTCCTGGTTTCAGAAGGGAGCAGATTAAGTTTGGGTTTTATCTACTCTGGATATTTTTAGCTGTTTAGGTGTGAGAAAATGTTTCTTAATAGACTTAAAGTCTCAGTATTTTTCAGTGCTTGGAGATACCATGAACTTAGGGAAATTATCCTTTGCTGATATTCGTCACTTGACCGATGAAAACATTTTCCTGTTTCACTTCTGCAATCCCTTTGGTTGGAAGATTGGAGATCTTCCAGCCCTCACAGACTTTGCTGTTAACTAGGAACTCAACTGTAGTTTCGACATCTCTGAGGGCTATTTGTTGTCTTTTACTGTGGATTATCATTCTTCTGGGAATGTCTGGGTAACACACAAAGAACCAGCCTCCCTTGCTGAGGTTTGAGCTCTTGTCTTCACAGCTAGTGAGGAATGTGACAGAAGTGGTTCCAAGACTGCACCTTGCTTTGAGAACGCTCCTTGCCATCTTTCAAGAAAGCGCAGGGTGAGTTTGAGTCTTTCAGCTTTGGCCCAAGGAGCAGTGAAACCACACGAATGAAATGCTGTCACACAGCAGGCTGAGTAACTGTTTGTACTGTGCTCTTCAGGCAGTTTTGGAAGTCTTATTTCAACAGTTCATACCAACTTTCATCCCTTATGCTCACATGTTAAATGCTTAATGAGGGTAATTTCCAGAGGAAAGTGTAATTCTGAATTATTAAATATCACCTGTGTGTCTTCATAATGCATTTATACAAAAAGAGTGTTCTGCATATGCTGCTGTCCACACTTAACTTCAGGTCTTAATTTAAATGCAGTTTTCAAAGTAATGTTCCTGAGTCCCCGTTTATTTTATGGTCAATGCGGTTAGACCTGTTCCCACTGAAGTGAACGGGAACAGGATGTGACCTGTACTTGCACATCACTCATTCCTTTAGGAAAAAAGTATACTTAGAGCACATCCCTGCCAGCTGCATATCTGGACCGACATGGAAGCTGGCTGGGATGCCAACAAACCGTGACTGGATCTACAAGTGCCAGTTCATACTGAATCGGTTCCTCAATTGTTTTTTTTTGTACTAACATTGCCAGTGTTTCTAACTGAATATTGGGAAATACGAGAGTAGGAAAAAGCGTGAGATTGAACTGAGTGTACTTTCTAACCTCTGTGGGCAGTGAAGTCTGTGCTGCACCTGTGGCAGCGTGCCCAGTGCACTGGGCACGCTGCAGAAAACTCAGGAATGTCCCAGTTTGCCAAGGACAGAGTGGGTAATTATGCTGGTGAATGCTGTTACAGGAGCTAAATGCTGTTCTGCATTTGGACTCCAAGTAGCAGTGTGTTCAAGGGTTCGTATACACAATGATCATAGAGTCATAGAATAGTTTGGGTTGAAAGGGACCATGTTGAGCTTCTTATCAATCAGCACCTTTAAGTCTTTCTCTGCAGGGCAGCTCTCAATCACAAAAATGCTTGACTAGTGAGTTAAGTTCACTATGTCCAATTCATCACTGTTCTCCATCACAGCAAAGCAGGTACAGGCAACCCAAGCAGGATGTATTCCCTTTCCCAGCCTCCCTTGCCATGTTTTCCTGCTCTCACAGCACGTGCAGGCTCAGTTGGTGCTCACAGTGTTCCCTTTTGGTATTTTCTCCATCTCAGAACCAACACCATGTGTTGCATTGATTGACATGCCTGTTGTTAGCTTGCTGACAATTAACCTAATGTAATTTGTTATCTGAACTGATATGGAGGCTACATTGATAGCAGCCCTGCAGAGAAGGACTTAGGGGTGCTGGTTGATTAGAAGCTCGACATGAGCCGGCAATGTGCGCTCTCAGTCCAGAAAGCCAACCATGTCAAAAGCGTGGCCAGCAGGGTGAGGGAGGTGATTCTGCCCCTCTATTCCTCTCTTGGGAGACTTCATCTGGAGTATTGTGTCCGGTTCTGGAATCCTCAACATAAGAAGGATATGGAACTGTTGGAACAGGCCCAGAGGAGGCCGTGAAGATGACCCGAGGGCAGGGGCACCTTCTGTATGAGGACAGACCGAGAATTGGGGTTGTTCAGCCTGGAGAAGGCTCTGAGATCTCGTAACGACCTTCCAGTACCTAAAGGGGCTACAAGGAAGCTGGAGAGGGACTGCTCACAAGGGCTTATGGTGCTAGGACAGGGGCAATGGGTATAAAATGGAGGGGCAGATTTAAACTAGCGCGTAGGTGAGTGATGCACATTGCGTGTCCCAAATCTCTCTCGACCCTATCGCAGTTCACAGCACAACCTGTAAACGCTGAAGGGGAGAAGAAGCTGGAGCAGGACCAGGGAGTGCAGAGGAAAAGCCCTAATCCCTGATGCTACCACTGCTGCGGGGCAGCGACCGCCAAGCACAAAGGGGGAGAGAGAGAACGTGTGAGGCAACTCATCAGCACCTCATACGCTCCCGCCCGCCAGCCCCGCCCCGCGTTACAGCTCGAGGGCTGCGAGAAGGGGCGGAGCGTCCAATGGGCTGCAAGGAGAGGGTGGAGCGTCCAATCAGCAGCGAGAAGGGGCGGGCCAGGAGCGATTCTGCCCAATGGGCTACGAGGGGGAGCGGGGCGTGAGGTGTGACACCCAATGAGCTGGGAGAACGGCTGCGGCGCGGGGCACGGCACCCAATGGACTGCGAGGAGGGGGCGGGGCTGCGGGGCGGTGACGCAGCGCGTTGGCCGCGGCCCTTCTGGGCTCGGGCCTGTTGACGCGCAGGTGCGTCGAGGGGCCGGCGCGCGTGCGCGCGGTGGTCACGTGGTGTGCGGAGCGGGGGGGTGAGGGAACGCGCGCCACCGCCGAGGTCACGTGGGGCGCGCGCTGCCGCCGCTCACGCGGGTCCACGCTCCGCCGCCGCCCCTCGCTTCTCCTTTCCTCTCCTTTCCTCATCCCTCTTCTCCCCCCTCCCTCCAACCTTTCACCCCCCCAGCGCCGCATGTCGGTGTCGGCGCGCCCCGTTCCCCGCCAGCTGCCCAGCGACAGCCACCGCCGCCCTTGATGCGGTTCGGAGCCCCGCGCGGGGGGAGAAGATGCCGCCGTCCAAGTCCCGCAAGATCGCCATCCTGGGCTACCGGAGCGTGGGTGAGCGCGGGGGCCGGGGACAGGGCTCTGTGTGTGTGTGTATATATGTGTGTGCGTGTGTGATGCTCCCCGCCGGTAACAGGGGGCTCCGTGCGTCGCCCTCCCCCGCGGCAGCAGGTGCAGCGGAGGGCAGGGCCGCCCGCCCCGCTTCCCGCCGCCCAGAGCGCGCAGCTGCGGCCCCTCGGTGCCCCCCCCCCAGCCATGGCGGCGCCGCAGAGCGCTGCGGGCCCGCGGCCGCCCTGCCCTTAATTGGAAGTTTCACCGCCCCGCCGAGGCGCTGGGGGAGCCGGGGCAGGGAGGAGGCTCCCGAGAGAGCGGGGGTGGCGGGGCCGCTGGAGGCTTGTCCCGAGGGGCCGCTGAATTACCCACCCCCCAATCCCCGCCATATGGGGGTCACGGCAGGATCCATCCCGGGGTGCGGACTGGGAAGCTCTGATCTAACTCCTTCCAGCCGCACCCCTACCTTTTCGTAGAATCGTAGAATCTCTCGGTTGGAAAGGACTCACTGGATCATCGAGTCCAGCCATCCCCATCAGTCACTAAACCATGTCCCTCAGCACCTCATCCACTCGTCTTTTGAACATCTCCAGGGAAGGTGACTCAACTATCTCCCTGGGCAGCCTCTACCAGTGCCAAATGACCCTTTTGTGAAATATTTTTTCCTGATGTCAAGCGTGAGCCTCCCCTGGTGGAGCTTGAGGCCATTCCCTCTTGTCCTGTCCCTTGTCATTTGGGAGCAGACGCCAGCTCCTTGCTCTCTAAAATCTCCTTTCAAGTAGTTGTAGAAAGCAATGAGGTCTCCCCTCAGCCTCCTCTTCTTCAAGCTAAACGACCACAGTTCTCTCAGCTGCTTCTTGTAAGACTTGTTCTCCAGCCCCCCCCCAGCTTCATCACTTTTGAGAAGATCTGTCCCCACTTCTGTCTTTTTCTGTTCTTCCAGCAGAACTGGCTGTGCTCCCCAGGATTGTGGGGTCCTGTGGATACTGTCCTGCCCACTCTCTGTCTAGAATTTAAAGCCAGGGAAAGCTTCTCTGAGAGGGAGATTTGTCCCTGCTTCTGCCTTTCTGCTCCTCCATGCAGATGCTCTGATCCTGCATCAGTTGCGCAGTGGAGCTGGCTACGCTCCCCAGGGCCCTGGGGTTCCTGTGGGCTCTGTCCTGTCCCTAGAACTTGGAACCAGGGAAAGCTCCTCTGAGGGGGATTGTCAGCCCCCACTTCTGTCTCTTCTTATTCTGCCCTGGAGATGCTCCGTTCCTGTATCATCAGCAGAGCCAGCTGCACTCCCCAGGATTGTGTGGTCCTGTGGGCTCTGCTCTGTCTTGTACCTAGGATTTAGAGCCAGGGGAAGCTCTTCCATATTTGTTTCTAATTCTGCCTTTTTCTGTTCCTCTGTGTTGATGCTCTGTTCCTGCATTGGCAACGCAGCAGAGCTGGCCACGCTCTCTGGGGTTCTCTGGGCTCCATCCTCCCCTGTACCGCAGATTCAGAGCCAGAGAATGCTCTTCCTAGGGGAAGGCAGGCTGATCTGTTCCGGCTTCTGCCTTTTCTGTTCCTGTGGGGGGATGCTCTGTTCCTGCATCAGCAGTGCAGCGGAGCTGGCTGTGCTCCCCAGGGCCCTCAGCTTGTGTGCTCTCTGTCCTGTCACCAGCACGATGTGGTGTTGCTTTTGCTGGTACAGTCCAGTGTGAGGAACTCCCTGGAAGCATCCAGCACAGGTCTATAGTGCCTGATAGGATTTCTGTTCTCTAGCTGCCTGCACCTGTAATCCTTTATCCTACGTTCGCTGTCTTTGATGTAAAGCAGTTCAGATGTTTTGCTGTTTGGGTTCTGAAAGCAGAGGGGAATAAGCCATAGTACAGTTATCCTAATCGATCAGACTTAAAAGCATAGATCAATGCCGAAGATAATGTGCAGCTGGAAAAAAAAAAGGGTGCTACAGACAGATACTATATTACTATAAAAGGGTTTTTTTACGCTAAAGTAGTGACTAAACCAATAATCTGTCTTCTCTTACACACTCAGCAGAAAGAACCCTTAAAACAAAGTTTTTTTGCAGATCCAGAAAAAAAAGGCTAAGTAAGAAGAGGTGTTTCTTGGATTTTATTTGACTTTGAGATGGGGTCATGCTGAGTTTGTGTAGTCCTTAAAAGGAACAGACAGAAGATTAATTGGTTTTCACAGCATATTTGACATCACTTGTTGCAGTCCCTGCCATTGTGTAAAGTGTGTTTTATGTTTCCTTTTCTGTTTTGTTTTGGTTTTTTCCCCCTTGGAGCATGGGCAACAACAAGCCATGGTCAGTATAAGTGGGAAGGAAGAATACCTGAAGTTCTTTCTGTCTTTTAAGAATCTGTGATGAGGACTGAGTGTACTGTTAAGCTTTGATCTTGTGTTGATTATGACAATCTGCAGTGAAAAGATCAGCTGATAGTAGGGATATACTCAGTTGAGGAAAAATGTAAGGAATAGCGTTGTATTGTTAATCTTGTCACTGGTGGTTTGAGCAATACGATGACAGAGAATCATAGAATGGTTTGGGTTGGAAGGGAACATAAGGATCATCCAGTTCCAACCCGCCTGCTTTGGGCAGGGATGCTTCCCACTGGATCACATTGCTCAAAGCCTCAGCTGGCCTGGCCTTGAACACCTTCAGGGATGGAGCATTCGTAACTTCTTTAGGCAACATGTTCCAGTGCTTCACCACCCTCACAGGAAAAAATTTCTGATATCCAATGTAAATCTGCCCTCTTCCAGCTTAAAGCTGTTATTCCTTTTCCTATCCTTGCACTCCTTGATAAAGAGCTCCTCCCTGTCTTTCCTGTAAGCTTCCTTTACGTACTGGAAGGCTGCTGTAACTACTCAAATGGAAAGGACGGGCAAGAAATAACACCTATTAAGACCTACTGCTGAACTTGTTCAGCTACAGTTTTCTGAGTATAGCATGCAGTTAGACAAGATCAATTTATTAGGATAAGTTTGTATGAAAATATGCTTTAAGAGGGGGTAAAAAAATCTCATTTTCTATAGTTTTCCTTTCACTGTCCTTGACAATTCTGTTACCCCTTAGGTAAAAATCTTGTGTGATATAACTGCAAAGTTGTTTTTCATAAATACAGGGTCATTCAATTACTAGGCAGCAATAAGAACAGGCATTGGGATCATAATTCCATCTTGTAATGCAATTAGAAAAACAAGAAATATAAACTGAGCTTGAAGTTGGGTCTTCTGCTCATCCAAGTATGCCTCCAAAAGCCTAGGTTGATAGTGATCTGGTTTGGCTTTGGAGTAGGTCTTGCTTTGTATTGTGATGGCAAGAGTATTACTTGAACCCTGTCTGAGGAAATGTTGATCTTTTAAGATTATTTGAGTGGTAGAAAACAAAGAGCATTTCTCTGGGGAGAAATGCAACATTTGAGTAGAGCTAATGTTCATGAAGGTGGGGAATAATTCCAAAATCTGAAGGACGGGAAGGGAATGTTTAATAAATTTCCTTTTATAATTAGAGTCCTGTTCTTTGCCGCTAATGTTAATCTTGACCCTGGAATCGGGGAAGCTCAGTCTGTAGCTGTGAAGTGTTTACAGTTCTGTAAGTTAGGTGAGGTGACCCACTGTGAAGTTATGTGCTCTCCTTGTAATTTGTACAGTGCTCAAGATAAAGCTGATCAGAGAATGGTGAGCTTTTTTTTTCTCTTGCAGTAATGTGTTGAAATAACCAGGTTTTGATGACATTTCAGGCAGCGAGCTGTTCCCTACTGTTGATTATTTAATGATTTTGTGGTTCTTTTGGGTTGTGAGTGTGTATAGCGATGAACAGGCACATCCTCTATGGACGTTTGTTAAAGTTGTCTGAATCTTGTACTGGCTTCATGCTAAGCTCTTGGTTCCTTTAGTATCTTGAATGGTTTGGGTTGGAGAGGACCTTCAAGATCATCCAGTTCCAACCCCCTGGCCATTGGCAGGGACACCTCCCACTGGATCAGGTTGCTCCAAGCCCCGTCCAACCTGGTCTTGAACATCTCCAGAGATGGGGCATCCGCGACTTCTCTGGACGACCTGTGCCCGTGCCTCACTACCCTCACAGGAAAAAAATTCTTCCTAATAACTAATCTAAATCTCCCCTCCTCCAGCCTAATTGTTGAGCTTAATTTCAGCTTTTTACTTACATTAATTTTTTTTATTCTCCCAGTGCTGTTTTCAGAAGGACCAGAGGCTGGGAGTGGTTTTCTGATATAATAGTTCTCGGAATAGAAAATTCAGGAGTCTGCTTGTATGAACACACTCCCTCTGTCTTTCAACACCGCCGTCAACCCTTTCATACGTGAAACTAGTACGTCTTTGCTGATGGAAAAGATCACAGTGGCAGCTTCACAAATTCCCAGGCAGCTGTAATTTCTGAGATGCAGATAGAGTATTTGCCAGGAACTTCAGGACTTGCTTTTTGATGAGGAAGGCCAATTATGTGTGGATACGGCATACAGGTTGTGGCATGACACTAGACAATATCACACAAGAATGTCCTTTGGTTGGGTTTTGCTTAGGCTTAAATTGGTCTAAGAAAGTTAAATCCCATTATGTAAGTGTGCCTGTCTCAGGTTCTAAGTAGAAATTGGATGGATTTCATCCCAAAATCTGATGGCTTCATAATGAACTTGACTTTGTTTACTGTTGTTTGATAAGTGACCAGAGTAGACCAGATTTGATTATGGAAAAAAATAAAGTCTCGTGCATCATGAAGCATAAGGTTTTTTAAAGCTACTGTGTTCACTAAAAAGAAACCTCACACTTGTGTTTTGGTCATAATTTAATATATCCCAAATATAACTGGAAATAATGTATTTGCATGGAAATAATTCAAGCAAAACTAAGATAGTCTGAATCTCTTCAGAGTAATAGACACTCTAAAAAAAGCGGCATGCAATTGTCCAAAATGCTTGGTGCTCAATTTGGGTATTTTTTGCTTATAGAAGGTATATGTAAATTCAGGCCACAAACACCTGTATTGGAGAAGAGGTATCTTAGAACATCTTGTGAAGTAGCTTTGTGCTGGGATTCTCAGTGTTATACTGAATTGGTGGATTTAAGGTAAGCAGGGGGTGTTGTTCAGATCAGGTGCTTCAGCTGTAGGTCACTATCGCAGCCTGATTTGGTTTGTGCTCTTCATGTAACTCGTGCTGCTGGTATTAGAGTTGTGCTTGCAGAAACTGGAGTGCTGTTGCTAAATGGTACATGTTTGGATTTGAAAATGCTCTCTTGATTGGGTTGGAGCTCCAAGGGGAAATCCAGTTAAGTTAGTGGTGACTTAGCTATTTTCTTCCCCAGCTAACTAGTACTTGGCGACTGCCAGGTTTACACGCCACTGTTATTGTGTAGATGGAGAGCAGTCTGTACTGCAGGCAGAAGCAGTCATGGTCTGCGACTGCGGCATGCAGGTAGCAAAAAAAAAAATATAGTGGAACAAAAATAATCTGTCAAGGTTAGCTTTCCTTGGAAAGGCTTCCAGGTGGTTGTATCCAGCTGAAAATCACTTCTCCCCTTCTGTCTTACCTGAAAGCAAGAAAAAGCAGTGCCTTTAATGTGAACCTGTGAATAGTAAGAATAATTGTTAGGACAAAACATAGTTACTTGTCTTGAAAATGTGAGTTATTTGAGTGGGTGGTTTGTATTGTAAAATGGAGTTGAGGCTGTGCTTTTTGCTTCAGAAAGATGGCATCTGTTCGCTCAGTAGGATGCCACTTCGAGGAGGCATCCCTTTGGTATCGGACAGAGGGAAGTGGTAATTTTAGCAGGCAATAAATTGCCCGTGTAAATGTCAAGAGAGAAGGAATGGAGCAATTACTGCTACCGTGTGCTGTAATCTGGTTTACAGAATTGGTTGTGTCTGCAACTTCGGAAATCCTGATATTTCACAGGAAAATTTAGCCCTTCAGAATCCAGCTGATCCCTATGGTTAGAATTTTGCCGAGTCCCTAGTAAGCACCAAGATGATTTTCATAGCGCTTTTCTTGTTGGCGCCACATTTGCTCTGCTGGGGTGCAGCAGTGCTGCTGAAAGGAAAGGCTATAGCTACTGGAAGAGTGGCAAGAGGCTGGAAATGCCAGCTTTAATTGCGTTTCGGTGTGACTGACTACGCAGCTCAACACTGAGTGTTGCTACAGTGCATTTGATAGCAGTAGCTGGAAGCACTAGAGGCAGTGTGTTCAGCTGTAATATCAAGCCACAGCAGGGTTATTTGAGGACGCAGTTCCAGGATTAACTCTTAAATTGCCTACCCTAATCTCTTTTTAATGGTAACTTTGCAGGTTTTGCATGTGTATTTGAGTGTGTTGGTGTTTGATTGCTGTACTTAGAGTTAAGATCAACGGGAGAAACTAAATGAAAGGTAGATCCTGTAATTTATAAGCTATATAAAGTTAAAGCTCTTGATTTAGATATGCTACACTGCCTTAAGTGTAGGTTCTGGGTAAGTCAGACACCTCTGCAGTACACACTGCTGTAGAAACTTAGCATAACCATGCGTTTGGGATTAGAAGAGCAGGCTAAAATGCAATAAAGTACCGGTTATGATTAACTTCCTGTAGCTCTCCTGAAGGTGATGTTCAAGGGCGTCTTTTAAAAAAACTCCTCGACTTGATTGTGTATTCAATCCAAATCGAAACAGCTTCTCTGTGGGTTGTTCATAATGTACTGAAGCTCTGTGAATCCTGCATGAGTCAAAATTGCTTGGTGTCAACCCAAATTATCCTAAATAGGAAGCTGCAGACGTGAAGCACGGTAATGCAAAAACACGAAGCTGCACTTGTCAGTCATGGATCTGTCTCCATAAGGACTTGAGAGTCTTCCTTTTGTTTTCCAGTGCCTATATTTGAAATGAACAGCCAATCTGTTGTGAATTTGATAATGTGAGAAAGTAAAATGTGCTTCCTGAGTTTGGGGGTGGTTGTTGCTTAAAATGTTTGTCTTCCAATCCTGGTCAGGATGTTTGATTTCCTATACAGCTCGTGCACACTGATGGCAGCTATTCTGCAAATGAGGAGCTATGGGATGGGGAAGAAGGGAAGAATGTGGAGAAAATCCATGTGATGTGTTGGCTAGCAGACCTTTTAACAAGATTTAAGATTATAAAGTTCACCAAAAGCATATGAATGTGGGCCATTAAAGATGGTATTTCCTTCTTGAGAAACGGGAAGTACAATGGATGCCAAATTGTTTTTTGGAGGAAAAGATGAACGTGTAACAAGGAAGGAAGCAAGCAGCGGCATTTTTGAACAGAGTGCGGAAACAGGCTTTCAAGTGCAGCTTTTCTCAGGAGACATTCCTGCCAGTTTGTTTTTTAATTGCCACATAACAAAGGCAGGTGCAAATGAGCTATGTAGGGTGGGGCTTTCGTTGGCACAAGTTGAGTGGATCCTGTGCTGTGGAGCTAACCCAGTGATCCCACATCCCGGTGCTGACACTGGAAGTGTGGTCACCAACTCAAGGAGTTGATTTTTTTCAAAAATAAAGCAGCCAGAAGGAAAAGTTTTTATATATCTCTACAACTATGACCTGGACAGAGGGAGTGGCATCAGGAGCAGGGGTGGGTGGATTGGGCTCTTTGTGGCTGTGCAGACTTTGATTCAGCCAGACCTCTTAGGAAGCCACATCTGTGAGTATTTCCCTCCACCACTCCAGATAAGCATGAATGCTTTTTTGTAAACTTTCAACAATGGGCCTTTTGAACCAGAGTAGTTCTCATGATGGAGAAAGAAAGCCGTGTGGAGGTGGTGAAGTGTGTGTTAGTGAACCATGAAGAAATTGGGCTTTTTCAGATTCTTATTAAAATAACCTTATGTAGTAAAATCTAATAATTTCATGCAGAATTGAGGAAAAGTAACGTGTTTGACCTGGGTTAAATCTAAACCTTGTTCTGAAGTCTTCAAATTCAGATAATGCTTCAAGTGCTATGACCTGGATTTTTCTGGAAACGCTTGGTAGTGAAGGTGCTGCACTGGATCCAAGCCAAAGCTCCTGACTATGATCATGGAATCACAGAATTGTTTAGCTTGGAAAAGACCTCGAAGATCATAGAGTCCAACCTTTAAACTAATGCTGCCAAGCCACCACTAAATCACGTCCTGAAGTGCCATATCTATGCGTCTTTTTAATACCTGCATGGATGGTGACTCAGCCACTGCCCTGGGCACCCTCTTCCAGTGCTTGATAGCCCTATTGGTGAAGAAATTTTTCCTGATATCCAATCTAAACCTCCCTTGGTGCAACCTTAGGACATTTCTTCTTGTTCTATCACTTCTTACTTGAGAGAAGACACCAATGCCTGCCTTGGTACAACCTGTATGCTGGAGGCATTCAGAATCACTGATTGCCTCCCTGCTTGGAAACCCAGTGGAAATGAATCTAAAGGCTGTCTTGCTTTTCAGACTAATTTGACTGCTTGCTCAGGTATCGTACAAAATACCTGTTTCCTGCAAATACTAGTTGACTTCTCAATCTGGTTGACTCTTCTTAAGTTGTATGTACTTGTCAGTACTACTACAGCATAGAGATGATTCACAGCCACAGAAAAATCTGTTTACATGCACTAGTTCTTCCTCAGTTTACCATATGCACTTTGGTTGCTGTACATGCAAATTTTAAGTATAGTTGTATGCAGGATATACCTGGGGTACTGCATTCAGTTTTGGAGCATAGGAAGGATATAGATCTACTAGAGTGAGTCCATAGGAGGCCGCAAAGATGGTCAAGGGGCTGGAGCACTTCCCATACAGGGACAGGCTGAGAGAGTTGAGATTGCTCAGCCTAGAGATGAGAAGGCTCTGGGGAGACCCTCTAGCATCATTCCAGTACATAAAGGGAGCTCATAAGAAAGATAGAGAGGGGGGTCTTATCAGAGAGTGCAGTGACAGGACAGGGGAGAATGGTTTTAAGCTGCAAGAGGGTGGGTTTAGATTAGTTATAAGGAAGAAATTTTTACCTGTGAGGGTGGTGAGGCACTGGAACAAGTTGTCCAGAGAAGTCATGGATGCCCCATCCCTGGAGATGTTCAAGGCCATGTTGGCTGAGGGTTTGAGCAACCTGATCCAGTGGAAGGTGTCCCTGCCCATGGTGGCAGGGGTGGAACTGAATTATTCTTAAGGTCCCTTCCAACCCAAACCACTCTGTGATTTTTTTATGAGTAGTTATCAGTATTCCTAGGTATTTTACATTACAGGAACTAGAACAGCATGCATGACAAATCTCAGCTAGTTATTTGTGTCCTGTGGAGCACTGAGTTAAATGAATTTTAATTTGGAATAAGAGGGAATACATAACTGATCTTCACTATGTGGGTGTGAACGTGTGCAAGTGTAATGTGAAATTATGATATGAGAGTGTCTCTTGACAACATTGTCCCTCGAGTTAGTGGGATACATCTGTCTAGCTTCAACAGCTTGTCAGATTGTATTGCCAAATCTTCATTCAATTTGTATGACCTCCTTTAAAGGTACTCTTGTTATATGCAAGAGAGCTGGGGTGCATAATATATAGGAAAACTCTTAAATCTGTCCTACAAACTTGTCAAAACAGTCAAGCACTTGGCATTAATTTAGCAAAGTGTATTTTGCTTTAGGGCTTGGTCCCCTGTTAATAACAGGCGTCTGGTGTGCTAAAATCCATTTGAAACTTAACATTTTTAATTAGAAGTTTAAGTTTATGCTTTGAAACATGCATATAAAGAAGCCTCGTGTTTTTAGTTTGCAGCAGTACCTTCTTCTGCCTTGCTTTCTTGGAAATGTCCGCTTCTAACAGATGTTCTGCCTCACCTGTATAGTTTGATAGTAGTGAATAAATATAAATGTGTTCTTAAAAAAAGGTGTTAGTTGTGCTGGTTTAACTTCTTTCCATGCTTGGAGAAAAAAGGTTGTCAAAATTCTTGAAAAACCTTTTGTGGTTGCTAAAAATACCTCTAAAAGTTGTTTAAATGTAAGGTAATTCAAGTTTCCTGAATAGTAAAGCTAGGAAGAATAAGAAGCCAGCTGAATGTTTCAAAATCATGTTATTTATACAGAGTGGATCAAGGAGGCTTATGACACCTAAACCATTTTTGTGCTTATCCTTCCTCAGCTGCAAAGTATCTCTTATCCTGAAGTGTGTGGTAGGCCAGAGGAGTTGAAGTGAAACTTAGAGAACTGTTCCAAATGATGTTCCTAAGCCTACCTTTTGTTATGCTTTTGTCACAACCAGTTGCTACAAACAAATGTAACTGATGGTAGTCCAGAAAAATAAGATGATAGCTCTTTTCGGTGGGTTACCAGGCAAAAAGGTTATCATCTTAAAAAACCATTATCTTATATGCAGTTTATAGCAAATGATGAGACAGTAGGATATAGGGCTCTTTTTTCTGAAAATGGTCCTGTGAATACCTTGGTTTTTTGTCATCCACCTGCTTGTGTGAGCACGGGCTGTATGTTTCAGAGGTTCAAAAATCAAAAGGCTTAATGGTTGAAGTTGGCAAGGAGAAAAATGGATGGTATGAGAAGAGGTGTATGGACCTAACTTTTAAGGGCAGCTTATTGTGGGGACAGTTGGCCCTGCTTCTCCAGTTCTTGCATCATGGAAGTGTGGAAACCAAAAATGACAATGTGGGTTATTTCCCACATAGCTAGACTCTGAAGGCCTTTGCTGTTCCTGTGGTAAATCTTGTCACCGGAACTGTTTGTGTTTCATAGTTTGCGTTTTATTCATTTTGACCAAGTAGATGCGAAGTACTTAATTTTTTTTAATATAGACCAGAATTTGCAATTAACTTTCTGATTTAACTAGATCAGATTTAAGAGAGTAAAAATTGCTATTGTACTTTGAGATTTTTGTGCTAATACGCAAAGGCTTGTACAGGAGACAAATACAGTGTGCTTCTCTGTCTCTTGAAGGTCAGCCTGAAGTTAGATTACCTCAGAAGGTAGCTTGATACTCAGCTCCTTGTCCAAGTTGCGTGGTTGAGCTAGTGCAGTGCTGGGAAGTGAAGAATCCAGCTTCTCTTGGCAAGTGCTATTCAGGTACTGGAACTGGACTGGCTGGAAGGCTCTTCACTTGTGAAAGTCTAAGTGGAAAAGTAGCTAGGGGTCAGGTTGCAAATGTCATCCTTGGTTACCTCCCTGGCTTTTTTCAAGTGGTTGGGGGAGGGTGGGAGTGGGACTGGGATTTTTTTTCAGTTTGTTCTGTGTTTTTGTTGTTGTTCTTGCAAAGATCAGAGTTCTGTATTATGGCTTTTTTTGTACTAGATTCTATAAAAACTGAGAGTAGGAAAGTGTGATTCCTGCCTGAAAACTCTTAGTTTGAGGTACCTCATGAGCCAACAGATGGATACATGCTTGTTAGGAAGGTAAGAAAGCCAGCTGGCTTTCATGATAGGCAAGACCTTTATAGTATGCTACAGCAAGCGTTACCTATTCTGTCTTTGCCCTGTGACAAAATCAACTGTCATGTCATATCTGGTGTATCTTTGGCTTGAATTCCATTAAAATTTCCACAGGTTAGGGCCTCTAATGATTCTTATGGTAGTCTGTGCTGTTATTGTTACCCCAGAGTCTTTTGTTCCCAGTATCTTACCCATGTTTGCCATGCTGTGATTTTGCTGTATTACTTCGAACCTTCCTTACTGTTAACAGATTGCCCTCTGTATTCAGTCTGGTCTGTTGCATTGATCAAGATAAGCATGTAAATGAAGATTTGCAATCAGTGTTAGAGGGGAGGGGTTAATGACTAACTCCAGGTGTATGAAGTGCTATGGTGTGAAGATGGCATTGAATAGATTGTGGCTTTCTTCAACCCTGAGGCGTATTGGTGTGGGAAGAAATCCACAGGTTAAGCAGAAGGAGCAGGGAGGATGCCTGTAAAGTAAATTCGAAGAAGATGTAGAATTGAATTGAAGGATAGAAAATAGTAACTTATGAAAAGCTGATCCAATATGATAGGGTGGGTTTTGTAGAGGATGGTAGAGTTCAGGCATACTGTTTTTTATGTCAACGTAGTTCTATACAGGTCCACAGCAGCCTTATGCTAGCACAGGAGAATTGAAATGGCTAAGGCTCAACTGTATGATCATTGATCAATACAGTCTTAGTGTCTACCTATGCATCTGTTGAGAAGTGCAATGGAGATGGCCATGTCCTGCTCCACTGCTGAAAGAGGGAGTCAGTGCTACTCTATCAATATCCCTGAAGACCACCTTCTCTCTTTTTTTCTAAGAGATGTTAGTGTTGTCAGGGTTGGTACCACAGTTCCTGATGTTTCATGCAGGCTTGGGAGCTTCCAGCAGTGCAGGTCATGGCAGGTGAATAGTGCTGTGGGCTGATGTTGACTGCCAGCAGTAATGCTCTTTCCATGAAAGTCAGGTTTTGGCTGCCACGTAAGTGTTGCTAGCACTTGTTGACATTAGGTTTATCAGACTTTGAACCATCAGTGGGGGCACAGGAGCCTCTTACATGGACTGACTGCTTCATAGTTGGGTATAGTGCTGCAAGCTGAAGCTGCCTTTTGTTGCCAAGACCTTCTAGTGCTAACTGGGCAATTAGATTGAGATACACAATTAATGTATTATGTTATAAAAGTCACCTGCCTCTGGGCAGAGGCCTTTCATCTTGATATAGGTTCTGTTCTATTAAAGTTTTCTGTTATTGGTATAGGTCAGATGGTCTTAAAACCATGAGATTTGCAGTGAAATGGAAAGAAGAATTTATCCTGTTTTCTAATAGAAATGTTAGGTTTAACATCCAAATTTCTGCCTTTGCACTCGATGGCACGATGTTTCCCCAGGCGGTTAGCAGTAGTGTGTAACTCAGTGTGACTGGTGTTAACTCCAGCCTGTTGTGTAGAAATGATAAGAAGGAAGATGATGACTGCAAACCTCCTGGTAAGCCCAAACAGCCACTTTATCCATGTGGTTTTATAGGGTGGAGTTCATCGACGTCTACTGTTCAGTTCAGCTGCACTGCAAATAGAGTTAAGGCAGTATCTGTGCAGTGGATGGAAGGTTGGTGGAAAGATCCACTTCTTGAGCAACTGCTTAAATCCTGCTAGTCCTGATATTTCTGGCTTGCAGAAAGGGGATGTAAGTTGTACTCCTCAATGATCTTTAGCATCAAGAAAGAACTGACTGGAAATTGGGAGTTTGTTCCCTTGAAAAACCTTGAAGATGGGGAAGGGGAATGCGTAGAATGCATTAAAGCACGAGATACACACTTTCATTGCCAGTTACATAGCATTTTTTAACTGATTTATGTGAAATAATGGCAGTTACTGGAAGTGTCCTTCAAAGATGTTTCATGTTGTACATACCCGATGACCCAAGGAAAGGTCAAGTTCATTCAGATCCTAATTAGTTGCTTGAAGCGTGTGCGCAGGGAGAGAGGAGTTGGCCTCTGCCCAGCAGTGCAACTTGGATTTTCCCTCTTGGCTAGGAAATAGGGACAAAGTTCAGGCTCTTTCCCTCCATTAGGGTCCAATCTTTGAGCTTAATAAGCTTCCCTTTACAAGCCTGGTATATCAAGTAGTACTACCTGACTTTTAGTTTAGGAATACATTTGCTAATTGGCTAGCAAGCTTGCTGGATAAGTGGTTGCCTCAGTTTCTACAGCCATCCAAAATGCTTTATGCCTTGTGCTGTCGAGGCAGAGTTGGGAACGTGCTGCAAGGATGCACAGTTTCTGCAGAGAGTAAAGGTAATGGTGTTTATCTGAGGAAATATTGGTTGCCTGTGTTGGATCCATTGTAGTTGGGAGAGCCCAGGATGCAGTTTCTCTGACCTATTTAAAGAGTCTTGGATGCAGCCACTTGTGCATATATACCATGACCAGGTGAGATGTGTGGCATGGAAGTTTTCTGGATTTCTTTAAGCCTTGTAACAGCTTTTCAGTTAGTAAAGAGAGTAAAACATGAGGAGTAAACTGGTTTAATCCATTAAAAGGGCAGTATTAGACAAACTGTGGCATATGCTTTTCTGCCAGCAAGGGTAACTGTACACTAACATAAAACATTTCTTCTGACAGTCTTTTGCTGAGGTTACTGATTTAAATGGAGACAAAATGGACTCCTGGATGTGGCAACTAAGCTGTTGCAGCAAGACAGTGGAATCTTTCTGTACATACTTGCCTGGACATCTCATATGTTGTGACAAAGCACAAGTGAACACTGAGAGGTGTGCAGGGCAGCAGGATGGAGCAAGCTTGCCATTATGTATCAGTGATAGAGCCCACGCTCTCTCCTTTGTTTTATTATAGAAAATATGATCTAGGGAGCATCATTAGCCCTTCTTGGTTTGTGCTTTTCAAGGCTGGCAGCAGTAAGCCTTCAAAGTCCTGCAGATGCGCTTGTGAGCTTGACCAAATGCTTTGAGATCTGAAGAAAATAAAGGAAGCCATCTGACTTCCCTTCTAAATGACCGCCTGTCAGATTTCTCCTGGCTTGCAGAGGAATACTTTTGATTAAACCTCAAGAAGATAGTGCAATGTAGAAGCAAGAGAAAGTCATGTGTCCTTTTCTTCCTGCAGGCTTGTGTTCTTAGTGTTACAGACCATAGTGCAAACCTCCTGTTCTACTGCATGAGTGGTTCTTGCTGCCATGCCTTGCCTTAAGACTTTCAAATGCATTTTTTTTTCCTAATATAAAACCAAATCAGAAGGAGGCAGGGAACAGTTGTAGCAATGGGATAGAGTGCCATAGAAGTTGAGAAAGGAGCTTGTGTTGTCGTGAAATGCTGTTTGGTTTTGTTTTGTCCTATCCAGTGCTATTTGGCTTGTCAGGAATGTCTCCTCTGTTCCTGATGTCTCATTGAAGTCCTCAGACTTCTGCTTTTGCAGGATTGTAAGGGCAGGTCCCAGTCCTTCAGAAACCTCAGGCAGCACTTGGAGAGAAGGAGCGCCACCGCTCTGTGTTGCAAACCGAACATGACTCTCCTATGAGCAAGTGCAGCAGGTTTGCTCTGTGTGTCAGCAGGAGTTTTCTTTGTAAGCACCAGAAAATAATTGACATTGTAAGGATGTCAGTACAAAACACATAAAACTACGGTGCAAAATAGATTATTATAAGTTATAATTATTCCTCATGAGTAAAAGTTGTATCTGAGTAATATGCAAACCATTCATTGGGTGGAAAAATGGTTGGATGGCCAGGCCAGAGAGTGGTGGTAGATGGTGTTAAATCCAGCTGGAGGCCAGTGACAAGTGGGATTCCCCAGGGCTCAGTGCTGCGTCCAGCCCTGTTCAGTGTCTTTATCGATGACCTGGATGAAGGCATTGAGTGCACCCTGAGCAAGTTTGCAGACGACACTAAGCTGGGTGGAAGTGTGGATCTACTGGAGGGCAGGGAGGCTCTGTAAAGGGATCTGAACAGGTTGGACTGCTGGGTTGAGTCCAATGGCATGAGGTATAACACGGCCAAATGAGGTGCTGAAGGACATGGTTTAGTGTTTGATAGGAATGGTTGGACTCGGTGATCCCGTGGATCTCTTCCAACCTGGTTATTCTATGTTTCTGTGATTGTATCCCTGTGTCCAGAGGTTTAAAACCAGAATTCTTTATGGACCTAGAAGTATTGTTTTTATAGTCATTAGAATGATTTACTGAACTCCATAGCAGTGGAGAGCAAAATAGCTACTACACAGCCATAATTAGTACCTGCAGGGTAAAGTCTTAATTAACCATAGAAAGTTGCTAATGATGAAGTCAGAGATGAATGATGAGCTAGTGATGGGTTCTGAGACCATCTGCAATCTTGTGAAAAGATCTTTATCAAAGAATGATGCTCTAGTTCCCTTTGGTACCCAGTTAAACCTCCGTCTGCTCCAAGAAGTCATTCTGTCCCTTTCTGTGCTCTGAGGACGAACAGATAATGTGCAGTGTGGAAATGCTGCTGTCTCCATTTTGTGCATCTTGATATTCTGAATTAATGAAGATAAAGATCCCAATAGTCAACTTCCAGTATGAAAACTTCATCTCTGTGAAGCATATGAAGTTGAGCATAGCTGTGTGCAAGATACTGAAAGTTGGGCATGCAGTAAGCCTTATCTCATTTGACATGACTGACAACATCTCATTATGAAATTCCTGGAAATCTTTTGTGGCAAAACCTAAACATGTTTTTTCTGTAGGTTAGACTGAGGTCTAACAACTTATGTAAGATGCTCAGCTTGTGGTAGGGATGTATTAGATGCTACCAGCTATTAAGTGTTTAATAATTAAGCAAAGTAACTCAGCAGGCATTTTAGTGGAAAACGATGGGTTAAAGAAACTACATCTAAAATTCTAACAGAATGGAGAATTGCAGCTCTTGGGTAGTTGTTGTTCTTGACCCTATCAAACTGTTTACCATTTGCTTGTGCAGGCTATTTCGAGTATTGAGAAATTCTTCCTGTGGAGATAAACTGCAGCGTGCTGCCAGCAGCCATTGTCACAGAGATGCCATGTTGGAGGGCAGCTGCGTATTTGGGCTTGCACAATGCCTTGCTTGTGGAGCTGTTGTTTGACTTGCTCACTCTCCAGTTGCATCATTTCTGTCTCGTGGGTTTGCGGGGAAGTTGACTGCAGATGAGAATTTCATCTGGGCTTTCCCCTCTGCCTATTGCAGGGAGAATAAGGATGTGGGATGGGGATGGCAGGCAGGTGGTGGAGCATTGAAGAGAGGGCATGGCCTCTTCCAAGAGACCAGCTGCTCATGAGCCCTCTCATGCTCAGTTACTCATCTTCTTGGTAAGCTGCCTGGTGTTGTAAAGCTTGCATTTTAAGGCTAGATTAAATACCACAGCTCTTGTCCAAGAAGTAAAAGGATGAGTGAAAATTCCATTTGGCGTGTGTTTTGCCTTGACAATTGCAATGGCATGTGGAACTGATGTGCTGTGACTGCACTACTCAGAGTGTTTATGGGACATTTGGCTTTATGTAGTGAGTGCTCTATTGTATGAATAGAAATGTGACAGCTTTATTTTTTGAAATTGCTTAATGTCTGAAAACCTGTTCCTTCTCTGTTTTGACAGTGGGAAAACTCTTTACCAGTCACACATCATACCATAAATAACAAATCGTATATGCAAATACCGTTTGGGTAATTCTGGGCAGCTTGAGTTGAGCTTTTGGCCACCTGGGACTTGTATTCTAAACACTTGTAAAACCCATTCCGCCCAGCCCTTACCTTCTGGCTTGATGGTCTCAGAGAGAGCCAGTCGACTTGGATTTTTATTACAGCTTCTCTGCCATAGAATATCTCTAGAGTTACCATAGCAAGTATAGCTGGAGGAGTCATCCTGTTGCCCTTCCCTAGTCTTGCCCTGATTTGATTCATTTATTTCTTCCTAATGATTTTAAGCTCTCTAATTCTAAACAGAGCCAAAAAGTTAAACTATAATCTTCTCCATTTTACAAATGCTTTTTCATCTTAAAATCACAGGTCTCCATCAATTCAGTGAACTGCTGCCAGCAGACTTTGCCTTGCTTCTGTTCATGACACTTCTCCTTTTGGTCTCAACAGACGTTTATTTTCCTAGAACTTGATAGTGGATGCACTTAAAGTACCATTGTGGAAAAGGCTACAAGGAAAAGCTTAGTAAACTAGAAAACATTTGGTGTTTGCAAACGAGGAATATTAGAATATTAGAGCTGAGCCTGTTTTGAGGTGCACACCCTTGAGTAATCAATTTACTCTAGTCTTTGCTGCTGATGTCAGGCGCTTTCTTGTCCTTTTAGGCTGCAGTGTTTGTGATGTGTGCACGTTTAGACTGGAGCGTCTCCCCATGTCCTCCTCTGTGCAGTGCTCAGAGAAGCACATCAGTAAATGCCATCGCGTGCAGTTTCTTGGCCCCTGCCTCACAGACCTTGTTTTTGTGCTGTAATTCTCTCTGAAAATGTTGCCTGATCTTTCTGGGGAAAGAGGAGATAGGAACTAAACTGTCAACTTAATTTTCCTCTCTGTCCATGAGCATAGGTCAAAGGCCTGGAATAAAACCTGTGGGACAAAGTTCAGGCCAGGCTGTTGTTTACATGGTCCTGTGTGCTTCTCGAACACAAGCTGAGAGAAGGCAGCGGGGTGTTAACGACTTGGGTTTTAAATTTCTTGTGTCCCCTCTGGAAGCTTTGCTTTAGTGTAATACTGCTGCATGCGTTTATTTAACACCCCCCTGGGGTGGGGAAGGGGGAGGGCAGGGGAAATGTGGCTCAATCCAAGACTGGAGAGCTTCCCTGTGGCTCATCTAGGAAAGCAGGCATCCTCTGGTGATCACGAACACATCATTACTGGAAGGCTTGTTACAAAGCTTGGAGGAATTTAGGAGGAGAGATTTGGAACACTGGTTTTGTCTGGTTTTATTTCCTCCTCTTTCACTGCTAGGAGGAAAGCAGTAATTAATGCAGCTGGATGTTAAACACAGTGTTTTCTGTTGGCTCTGATTTCTTTGTAGTATTCTGTTTCCAGACTCAGCGCAGACAGGCAGTAGCAGTCAAGTCTTCCAGTTAGTTTAGGATCCTTCTTAGGAGGAAAAAATGTTCAGTGGTGATCTGTGCTTAACTTAGCTTTTCTTTAAGGTGTATAACAGCCTAATATAGAAATAATTAACTTCTTTAAAACAGTGCTTAATGTGCCGGCACTGGCCAAGAATCTGGAAGCATGACCTGTGGGTCGCAACTTCATAAGCTTTTAGCTAAAGAAGAAATAGTTTGAAACTTCATCAGCTCTTTAAGTGGTGTCCAAAATATGTGGTGTCAGAGAGTTGAGTTGCACAGTCTCAGTTCTAACTCTGAACTTATTAGAATAATTTCAGATGTGCATGGTTGCTTTCTCTCCCCCTCTCCTTGTTGGAGCAACAGTTTAAGGTGCGGTGTTCTCTGAAAGCTCCCCGAGTATGGTACCTTCAGTTGTGTTGTTAGAGGTATCAGAAAATGGTAGCTAAGAACTTCATTTTAGAAATAAACTGCTCTTAAAAGGCTGTGTGCTAGCTGGTCACTTTGGGGTTTGTCTGTGTTTTTTAGCGTGGTACTGGCATGATGGATGGGAGACAGCAAAAGAATAAGCATGGCAGAGCTGGGCAGTGATGTTGAAAGAAACCAAGCAGTGACTTGATGGAAGTTATGGCTTTTGGAAAATCCCCAAGTGATGATGCTTCTGTAACATTTTCTTCCTTCCTCCTGGAGAAGTAAATCCTGAAAGCATTACGGTTAATGAAGGAATTGACTGCACATATAATTGTAAATACTAAGCAAAGCTTCCCTTGCATCCCTTTCATTCTGTTTTGTCTGGCTTGCAGTTATTAAAAATGTCTTTAACAAAATGACTTGTGAAGTGTGCTGATAGTAGTATGGGAACAGGCCAAGAGCTTTGCATGATAGAGCAAGAATGGGGGTGTTGGACGTGGAAAACTGTTTCTTAATACCTCCTGAAGGAATGCTTAGGAAAGAACCTTTTTTCTACAGCGAAGTATAAATATAGCATTGTCTAAGCACTGTAAGTAGGCAATCTTTATCCAAAGCAATTAATTCTTGAAAATAGTTTTACTATAAACTAGTTCATCCACAACATTGGTTACTTAGGGTGTCATTGAAAGGCTTCCACGCAGTAGGATAGTCTTGAGTCTAAATTTTAATTTGAGGTCATATTTTGTTTGCACTTCTTGCCAATGAGAAGAATATAAAGCAGCACAAAGAATTTGCATATGTCCAAAGGCAGCCAAAGCAGTTGGCAGTCTTTATGAGAATGTTTTGTCCAGTAAACATAATGTAATAGGATCTAGTAGAGTCCCAGATGCGGATGGTGTGCTGTAATGGAAATTGTGTTAAGGCTTCAGCAATGTTTTGTAAGTTGAAGAGCTTTAAAGGTGCTTTTTGTGGTCAATGTGTGCAATTCACTTTTAGCATCTTGTAATAGCTTTCAAGACTAAGTTAGTTTTGGTTTTGCCAGTCTGTTACTGAGTGGGACAGTTTGCATTACTCCTTACTGGACATTGTCTGTCAGATCAGGATGACTTCAGTTGGGAATGTTACATTGTCTGCTTAAAGAGCAGTTAAATTGCTTTAAAAAGAAAATTCAATGATGCTCCCTTAATCACTGTGCTTAAAATACAGTATTCACAAGTCTGTTTCAGTGTGGCGTTAAGAGGACAGTATATTCATCATTTTGAGATTATCCTTTTGGCGTGGGAAAGATGTCCAGTCTCCCAGTCAAACCAAATTTAGCTAATTCTATCCTAGTTCCTAGTTTTCTGTGCAGTGACTGAAAATTATTTCTAGTTTTCCTTATTTCTCAACAGAAAAATATTCCAAATGTAACAATTTGTTAAATTTAGTTTTATGAGGATTGGACATTGCTACTTTTAGATTTGTGTTAAACTGGAGGAGGTGCTTACATGATGCTCTGTTAAAACAAAAGCAGAATACATGCCGAGTAGCTCTTATGCTATTTTTCATATGTTCATGAACCCAGTTACTAGGAGTAGGCACTTAATTTAGAAATAGGTCAGTTGTCATGTATAAATACTTAAATGAACCATGCAAATCTCATATTGGCTCTTACAAAACCATTAGTGTATCTACTAGTAATTGTAAAGTGATAACAGCCCAAAGACTTGTTTCAATATAAATTATCTTCTTGCTTTACAGGAAAATCTTCACTGACGATTCAGTTTGTGGAAGGACAGTTTGTTGATTCATATGATCCAACCATAGAGAACAGTAAGTAAATAACTGACAAGCTGCCGTTTTGTACCAAACTCACTTTTACTAGAAGCCTTTGTTGATTGTACAGTTAACTTATATGAGCACTTGCATATTAATGTTAAAGGTAATTAATTAACTGTTAAGATTTATTACTTTTTTAAACCAGTGCTTACCAAGTATTGCAGCATGGAAATTGCCATGTATATTTCTCCAAACAGTTAAACTTGTCTTTTAACACTAAATGAAGGAAAACCCAATCAGTATGGCTGATGTGCTTGTCCTGCTTGTATTACATGTATGCTGTTAGACTTCTGCTTCCCCTATTGTAGTTGGGGCATTTCAGGCTAAGGATGTCATATCAGGAAGAAAATATGCTGCTATATACAGGTATTCCAAAGTCTCACATCTCACTGGATCATCATAACCAGATGAACACAAAGCCAGCAATACAGTCAGGAGGAAATGACTGCCTTAGAAGGTAGACATACTCTGGCCATAAGAACATGATAATCTTTGAAATTATTCATTTCCAGCTGCTTGATGAGTCTGGAACATGGTCATCTTGCTGTAAATACTGGGTAACTGACTTCTTGAGTGTCTCTTTTTTTTTTTTTTTCCTCAGGAGTTTTTTAAGTAGTGCCTTTGTGAATAGCTAGCATAGCGGGTGAGTAAAGATACCAGCGCTAAAAATGTTGCCAAGAGCAACAACTCGCTTCAGAGGCAAGTTACCCGCTGTACATTACAATCTAGCCACCTCTTTATGACCACTGCCAGCTGAAAGTACTTGAGGAGCTGGGGTGCTGGGCTGAGTAACTTGATCATATTGGCTTGCTTTAATCACGTGGAAGATAAAACTTTGATTTCATGATTGTATCCCTGAAGTTTTTGTATTTTAATGACTTTGGAAATGTTGTGACAGCACTCATTTTTACTTTTAAACTTCTGCAGTAGGATGTTAAGAATGTGTGATACCCTTGAAGTCTGAATGAGGTAATCGGCAGAACAAAGTTTATTTGGTGTACATGTGGTAACAAATCAGTAGCTATCAGGATAGTTTACTCAGGATTCTAAAAGAACTGAAATTCAAACGCTGCTTCTTGAAGAAGCTCTAAATGTGCTTTAGTGAGTAGAGATGAACAATTTGTCCTTTGACCTGAACGATCTGTTAGTCCTTATGCAGATGTCATTGATATTAACACTTTCTATCATTCCTTTATACTTTGTTGGAATTCTAAATTAGGTTTAGTTGGAATTAAAGTTACTAAAAAATAGTGGGGATTGAGTTTCTGTATTTTAAATCTTAATACCAGTTGGGACAGGTTATTTTTCACCATTTGTGCTATATAAATACAGAATATTTAAAATAATCTTTTCATTTCATGTGAGTATATGGGACCAAGTAAAGCTTGAGAGACATGGTGTCAAGATCTTCAAAATACTGAGTCTGTGTCTTGTTTTAGGGTTTTGACCAATTGGTTGGCTTGTTTCATCCTTTAGAAGTTCTTCTCATCCACAGGAACCTATTGTTTGTAACTGCTGTTAGGAACTCTGTAGTTGTATGTCTTGCATTGGTAGTATTTGCTAAGTCTGGATGAGTTCTGTGTTTGTGACACGTGTAGTCTGTGCTGCTTGATTGATCTTAATTCTAGACATTGAGCATGTCCTGGTCACGAAAACTTTGTTGGGCAGAGGAATTTTGAAAAGCCTTCACTTTTTACTTGATTGTGTATTTGTTTGGAAAACAAACAGCATTGTTCATTTGATGAAAGTTTTGTGATCTACAGCATGGCTGGAGGAATTTGATTGCTGAAAAGTAGAGAATTTAAAGGCCCTTGCATCTGAACATGTTACTGGGAAGTAGGGGTTGAAAACATAAAAGACCTGCCCTGAGTTTCAATACAATAGGAAGTTTGTGCAGTCCTTAAGTCCCGGAAAGCCTAATTTAAGAGACAAAGCTCTAAAAATGCTTCTGTGAAGAGCAATTGAGATGCCACTTCCAAATTTACCACCAAAAATTAAAATATATTGAAAGTATCTTTTTTAAGAAAGCTGTGACATTAGTTTTGATGGGATTAATATAAAATCATCCATAGAGTCATAGAATAGTTTGGATTGGAAGGGACCTTAAAGATCATTCAGTTCCAGTCCCTCTGCCATGGACAGGGACACCTTCCACCGGATCAGCCTCATCCAGCCAGGTCCTGAACATCTCCAGGGATGGGGCCTCCACAACTTCTTTAGGCAACTTGTTCCAATGCCTCACCACCCTCACAGGAAAAACCTTCCTAATACGTAGTCTGAATCTCCCCTCTTTCAGTTTAAAACCATGCCCCCTCATCCTATCATTGCACTCCTGATAAAGAGCCCCTCCCCAGCTTTCCCATAGGCACAATTCTTTTAACTAAGGTTTTTTATTTTTTTTTTTTAATTCTGAATATGAATCCTTGATCAATACAGACTTTTGACACTACCACCTCTGTTTCTTGTTCTGTGCAGGTATGTAAGACACAAAGTATGTGATCAACTTATCATTTTTCTAGCTTGTCATTTCAAATCTGGTTGGCAGTACTGGCAAAAGGAGTTGAGAAGTCTAGATTCCTATATTAGGGGTGGTGGTGGAAAATGTTGTATTTTTTTAGTGCGTTATAGCAGGTTATAAACCTTTACAGTTTCATCTGGCAATTGGATCTACTGTTGCATTGCAAAACTTAGAAATGAATGGAACACAAGCTAAAGAATAGTCTGACCTGTGTGATTTCTGTTTTCTCTCCGGAAAAATGTCATTCATAACTTATTACAGTGTTCTGCCAGACCTGGTGAAGGGTAGAAAGCTGCAGTACTGCTGGTTGCAGTATTTATATAATATATAATATAAATATTATATATTTTATATAGTAATTTTCTTCAAATAAAGAAACGGGCATTAAAAAATTGACTCCAAAGGTCAGTTGTGTAGAGGGCAAGCTGTAGTTGAGCTCTTAAAGGAAGAAGCTCCATAGCATGATAGCCTTGAACAATAGGAAGAAGACCTAATATTCTAATAGGTACAAAAATCTTCACCTTTTTTGGAAGTGGTAAAAAGAAAATAAGCTGCATTGGATTTCACTTACTGTTCGCTGAAGTCAGTGCTGCTTCATTGCTGCATTTTCCTTTGTTGCATTAGAACCAGAAAAGATAGCTAACTTAAGTTGATGAGCATGTTGAATTCAGTTGCATCTGCTAAATGCATATATCGTGAAGAGTAATTTCTCTTGTTTTATGGCAGCAGTGAAGGTGAGACTTAATTGCTTGACAAAATAGTTTCCTTTTCTGAGTGTCCCACACAAGTGACACCACAATGTATGACTATTCTTGATGCAGCCAGGTTGAGAAACTAGTGGAATGGTTACTTGTGGGAGTGCTGGAAAGAGAAGAAAGAACCTTGCAGATCAGGAGTGTGTAGAGGGAGTCTCTGTGGATCCTGAGCTGGATGGGGCTCCGAAAGCAGAGTGGCTCAGATGAACTAAGACTGGAACAATTTAAAACACAGATTTTACTGGAGTAAAAATCAGACTTTTAATTCTGAATATAACGCAAATAGGTCAGAAGGAATAGATAGTGAAGATGTGCACATTACCCACTCCCATCTTTGCAGGTGTGTCCTTGGTTATCATTAATACAGTGGGTTTGTGTTGCAGGGAAGCTGACTTGACTGCCTGAGTCTCAAAAATGTGCTGTCCAGCTCCTCAGAGGCCTCCTGGCTGCTTGCTGCTTTTCTGTGCAGTTTCAGAGAGACTTCTAGCGTTGTGCCACAGCTTTGTTATCTTCCTTTATCCCCTAACCAGGTTTAGTAAATCCCCAAGAAAAGTAACAGTCTTGCCCAGGGGCTTCCCACGTCCATCCCATGTTTTTAAATAAAACTGCGAGTAGAAGCATATCAGAAGGGGAGGAGGACTGGAGGTGCCCTAGTAGTTTTGGAGGAGATAACTATAGGGTGAGATGAACCTGCTGGAAGCATCTTTAAGGCTAGAATTCTTCCATGCATGTCCCAGCTGCTGCGCTGGAAGGATGAGATATGCTTCTTCCCAGGAGATGCTGATGAGCAGCCTGCTCAAGAGGTGGAAGTGGGGCTTCTGGGAAATATTAAAAATAGCTCTGTTGCATTATATATCTCTATGACGTAGAAGATGTCCTGGCCGATCAGTGACAGGCATTGATTTTGGAACTGGACAAGCAGGAAGGAGTGCAGAAAATGGTAACCAAGGAACACTTTCAAGGTGCTTGTATTTAGCTACTAGCCCATAGCTATGTGAAAATGATGTTATGCTACTCCTGTACCTTTACTCAGTAGCCCTGTTGATCTAAAAGCCTGTGTTCATGTGCCTGGAAGAGATTTTTTTTTTTTAATCAGAATTGCCTGTTTTCACAGCAGCTGTCATTGAAGTTGCATATGCAAATCAATTAATTCATGTTAGTCTAATTGAAATGTACTTGATCTTAGGGTAATGATGATCAGCAGCTGATGGGATTACCACATTACTTATGCTTCTGCTGACCTGTAGCAGCATTCAGGGCTGTGCTCTGCAGGTAACATTCCTGGAACTTTCTCTGATGGTTAAGTGGCTGTAGTTTCTTTGCCATGTAGCTGTTGACAGTTACAGCCTCAGCTGTACACGTAGGTCTCTTTGGTGATGTGCTGTTCTCTGCAGCACCAAATTCTCCCAAGTTTCAGCAATGCATCAGGACTAGGAATTAGTTGTAGGTGAAGGAGCGGATTGCAGCTTTCTTCATGTAGCTACACTTGAGTTTTGCATTGCAAGCTGTGTGCATGTCTTTTTTCCGAGATCTGTGTGCTTTGTGGAGGTACAACAGGTTTTACTCCTGCGTCAGCTGTGGAGCTGCAATTTGCAGATGCTCACACTATGCTTAGGTTTGCTGGAATCTGTCGTTGGCATACCAGGAAGGGCCATAGAATGCCATGATTGCTATCAGTTGTTTGTCTTGCTCATGGGCACCAGAGAAGGCAGCATGTCACAGGATGATGGGTGATAGAATTGGGATGGATCAAGGGACCTGTGGATCGCTAATCACATTTAATGCACCTGTAGGTTTTTGCCCTAAGATTAAAATCTTACCAGGACTATTTTGAGGAAGCTTCAGTAAAGAAACGGGAGTCATTAATTATGACTGTATCAAAGCAGATTTGTGTTCACACAGTGGGCTGCTCCTAGAACTACAATCCTCTGCACTGAACTAACAGTTCTCCTCACCCAGTCTGTGATGACTCCTCCACTGTTTCCTTTCCACTGGCTCTATCACACTCTGCTTCCAGTACAGATTATGATGTGTCTTTGGGTCTATTCTAGGCTTCTAGAGTGGTCTGAAAAAGCTGCAATCTCTCTCTGTCCCTTTTAAAATATTAACTTCACATGGCTCTTGAAGCTACTTTGATTGCAGAGTGCTCTTGAAGCTACTTTGATTGCAGAGGGCTTTGTGTATGTGAAGTGTCAAGAGACTAGGGATTGTTCCTTCTAAAGTACCTGTTAATGCAGTGCATCTACAGGTGAGCCTGTTTTCCCTCTGATTTGAGGCAGGGATACTGTATATAGCAAAGCTGCATGTTAACATCTGTTCAGACAAATGGTTGCTTCTGTCCCCACCACATTATTCATCCAAGGCAGAAAGCTGTTGTGGGTTCTTGCTTCATAAACCTAAAATTTCATGCAGAGAGGACAATAGTGTCCAGGCAGTGACCTGATAGCAGCTCACATGCACTTGTGCTGAAGCAGGTTTCTTATGGGTTGGGCAGAGTAAGGTAGGAATGTTCTTGTTGAGGCTCCATTTCAAATTGTGCTGGTCAGTAGTGTAATGGAAACTGTAGATATGCTCTACACTGTTTGTTTAGACACTCTGCATTAGTTTGGCTTTGTTGAATTATTCCCTTTTTTAAAAAAAGCATGCTTTGCTTTATTAGGTGGGCTGAAACCTCCAGTTTCAGATATTTCAGCCCACTTGCTCAAGATAATACTCTCATTGTGGAGGCTTGATAGGGCAGCAGGCACTGGCGGGAAGGAGTAAAGTTGGCAAACTTTGGCTTCTAGGAGACCGTGTACAAAGTGCAGAAGGTGTAGGCAGCCAACTGCACAGCAGGATTGAGAACATTCAACTTTGGAGCTTCAGGCATCATAGAATGGTTTGGGTTGGAAAGGATCTTAAAGTTAATGCAGTTCCAACCCCTCTGCCATGGGCAGGGACACCTTTCACTAGGTCAGGCTCAAAGCCATATCCAACGTGGCCTCGAACACCTCCAGAGATGGGACATCGTGACTTCTCTGGGCAACCTGTTCCAGTGCCTCACCACCCTCACAGCATTTCCTACTATCTCATCTAAGCTCTTTCAGCTTAAAACTGTTAGCCCTCATCCTATCCCTGCACTCCTGATTGAGAGCCCCTCCCCAGCTTTCCTGTAGCCCCCTTTTAAGTACTAGAACGCTGCTGTAAGGGCTCTCCAGAGCCTTTTCTTCTCTAGGTTGAACAACCCAACTTCCTCAGCCTGTCCTTGGGCAAGTTAGAGTACAATGAACAGTTTGCTGCATGTTAGTTACTTCCTTGCCCATTGCTGCAGTGAAAGATAAAGCTTCTTAGAACTTATCAGCATTTGGGAAAACCACCTCAACCAGAGGACAACACAAACTTTCCTCAGTATATCAGTACTTGTCCTGTAGTCGTGTCTTGAGCACAATGCTAAGGCAGAAGTGAAGTTCTGAAGCCTGTTTTATGTTCTGGTTGGTGCAGGTAGCGCTCGGTAATGCATGTTCCTGCAGGAGCTGTGACACTGTTTACATTAGCAGTTGTGTAATACAAACACTGAGTAAGATTCCTCAGCTCACAGTGCGTTGGCATTTCATGAATCCAAGGAAGAGAAGCCACGCTCATCACTTTCCAGGGACTGAATGTACTTCTTTGCTACCAGCCTATCGACCCCTCAGTAGTAACATGGTGAGCTGCTAGCTAAATTTTCATTGTGTAGGTTTAGTCTGTGCAGAAGTTAAACTGTGTGTGGGTTAGCCCTCAGAATTTTTCAATCCAGATCATGTACCTGATGGTATTTACATGTAGGAAATTGATTTTGCTTAACTGCTTGGAAACTGAGGAATCTATCCTATAATAAGTTCAAAGTTAGCTTTGATGCTAATTGTATACAAGTGTCTTGTGTTACAGCAAATAAACCTTGCCTGGAAGTTTCTTAAAAAGAAAGAATAAAAAGGCTTTTACATGCATTTCAAAGGAAGTGAAGGAGAAAATGCTGCATCCAATGTGAAAATCTTCTGAAATTTGAAATGTTGGAAGTGAATTTTGAGTGGTTTTGTCTGTAATGTGCTACTTAAGAATACAGCCGTCTGATCTAGACTTTAAAACCTGTAACTGAAGTTCTTTTTCTTAGTGCCTTGGCTGGCAGTGGCATAGATGAATGACTTCTGATCCCTTCTTTGTTTATAATTATAAAACGTGTGTGTATTTCTTATCTGTTCTAGCTTTTACAAAACTGATCACAGTAAATGGCCAAGAATATCACCTTCAACTGGTTGACACTGCTGGCCAAGTAAGTGACTTTTCTTTCTTTCAATCTTTCTTTAGAGTTAAAACAAGTATCCATATGCCTGTTGACATAAATTGGTGGTAACTGTGCACTTATAGCTGAAGTTTAACTTAAATGATTCTGTCTTGTCAGATAATCACCAATGTTTCTGTGGTGTTAATTTGAACAGTTTTGTTGGGATTTGGTTCAGGTTTTTTTTCCTCCTGTCTGTTGAACATATGCCTAAAAAAGCAAAGAAAGAACTGCCTTAACTCAGTACCAGAAGTTCGTAAGTAGCTTGCTTGATATTTATGAACTAAACCAAATGAAAAATGTCACATCAGTAAGCTGTGGAGAAGTTTTTAATGACTTTCCCCATTTTTGTGCTCCAGCTATGCCACTATGACTTACATCTATGAAGTAGTTACGTGGAGCAGAGACATGCATATAGGTAGTACTTATCAGGCTACCAGGGAGCAACTGCGGTTTGTTTACATCTTTAAATAGGTGATGATTCATGCATGCTTCTGAGCCTTTGTGTAATTATGGGGAGCACAGGAGGAGGCCATGAAGGTGTGCCTTGTAGCGTGGTCAGGAGCTTCAAGAAGTACAAGTGTTCATTACCTAGTGCTGCTTGGCTGAACTTGCAGTGCATGTACCATGCACAGGAGTACTCTGCCTTTTGAAAGACTATACTGGGGGGAAAAACAGGACAGGGACTGTTAAACCCTTGTATTTTTATCCTAAACTTTTTTCTTATGTGTTCTTACTTTTCGAGAGATCTGAAATCATGCCTTTGGATTTTCCAAATTATGAGTAATGTTAAACAATCATACTGTTGTAAAATATGCTGCCAGTACTTAAGGCTTTAAAGCTGCAGGACACTTGCTCATAGCTGGGACACTATTCAGAAGGGTTGTAACCTTCTAGGTATGTTTGGTCGCTTTCTTTAAAGAGAATTACATGACTTAAGAATAACTATGCCATATTTACCTGGTGTCAGCCTGTGGTGCTAATCAGCAATGCTATATCCACACACAATCTGTCAGAGGTGTCTGAAGTGATTAAAAATACTATACTGGTGACACGTGCTGTGGCAAGATTGTTTGGGATATTCTACAGGGCTAAGAAGGGCAGGCTGTGAAGAGTGAACAGCAGAGCAAGCGCCATAGGTTTTGCTTTGTGCCCATATATGCGTGCTTGCCTTACATCTCGTATTGTAGCAGGGTGGTAAAAGCCAGGTTTCTCTTTGAGGAAGAAATGGCCATCTGAGAAGGCAGTGCGGCTTCATCAGTGACCTACCTCTGTTGTTGAGGTTTATTTTCAGGGTTTATTTAATGTTATACAGTACTATAAAATCAAAATAACCTCTTTTCCAGCCTGTGGTTATTTTCAGATTTGATTTTTCCTATAAATGACTTGAACTTTGAGTTCTGGCTCACAGGGTTAGAGGAGGGAGATGATGTTAGTGTAGCATGGACAGGTTTCTTTCTCAAGTCCATCTTGCTTAATGATTCATAGGGAGTCCTCATTTATAGCATATAGCAAGGATTATATTGTACATTTGTTACATACTTGAAAACTTGGTTGTGACTTAAAGTTATGGCTGCTTTGTTTTGTCACTTGGCAGAGTTCTTCATTTGACCCCCAAGTTCCAGGAAGCACAACAGCTTTTCTTCCTTCTCCTGACTAACTAAAAACAAAGTAATGAATTAGAAACAGTTGAGATGACAGCACATATTTTTCTTGATACTCCTCTTCTGTCCTGTGCCTTTTGACCTTTCATGGTTATCTGTTCAGGTTTGCATAGTCAGTTAAACAGGAGTCGTGGTACAGCAGAGTGCAAAAGGAAAGCTTACCTAACACCAAATTCCAGCTGGGGCAATCCTGAGAAATTCTGGGTAAAGTCAAACAACTACAGAGTTGCACTTTCACCTGTTTTACACGCAGACTAGCTGACATCCTTTCTGTATTGACTTTGGGATTATGCAGCCAACTGAAGTGGCATTTTGGCATTGCTGTGAAGATGGGAGAGGGCTACCCTCAGCATGTGGCAATAAGGGCATCTTTTGTCAAGCGTTATTCTTTCAGACTTTTTTGGCTGAATCTGTGAAGTTGATTTATAAAGAGTTTTTCCTCATTTGCCAGTTAAGGAAGTTTGGTTCCTTTCAGTTGTCTAGATTTAAGCTGCGTGATTGCATTGCTCCATCTGTTTAGTCATGACAATATTCAGAGAGGTTATGTGATCTTAAGCTAAAATTAACATCATAAGCACAGGTTTTAAAACTTGAGAATTCTTACATTAAGAAATGTGGCTCTTGTCGAAATGTCAGTGTTCCCTGGGAACATCTAGTGGAACAATTTAGATTTTTAGTGTGGGTTTCATGGTATTTATGTTGCATTTCCTGCACTGTGTCAGTCAGTTTCATTTGCTGATTTGGTCAGTTCCTTTTCTACAGGGATAATGAAATCAGTTATTAAATCGTTTATTTTTGTTGTCTGTTTTTAATTACACAGATCTCATATAATGTTAACTCCTAGTTGTTGTAAAGCAATTAATAGCTATATGTCGTGCATCTATGGTTGATAAACATTAGTTAGTTGGTCAATATGTTATTTGCTTCCTAACAGACCCCTTAGGTAACTTAGTTGTGATCAGTGCCAGATAAAATAATGAACTGCTAAATCCTGTCGTTAGTTGTTGAAATTAGGAATTTGTAATGTATTCCGCTAGCAAGATAAGAGATGTAATTGCTAATTAGTGGTAGGACAGAGTGGATGTTTTGTACTAATTCAAACTGATAATTAAGCAAGATAAAAGGATTGGGAATAGCTGCAGCTGATCCATAGTCTTTGAGGGAATAAACTGGAAAAAACTGTAGATTAGAGTATACAGACTGACTCAGCTTTCTCTTAATTTGGGAAAGATTCCATGTACGCATGATGAGAAAACTTAATTCTGAAAGTACTTCCTATACAACGTGCTCCTGCACCTTATGTACAAATAGACCAACTTAACTACTGGTAATCTGCTAATATCATTATGAACTATGGCAGTCGGCAAATTTAAATGCAATATTTCTTCTGCAGGATGAATACTCCATATTTCCTCAGACGTACTCCATAGACATCAATGGCTACATTCTTGTTTATTCAGTCACATCAATAAAAAGGTAATAAAATCTGTTGTGTTCTGCTGGTTCAGGTACTAACTAGTTATTTTCTGGCTTCAGCTTCTGCCTCTGCTAAGTTTTTCTTTATGTGTGTTTAACCAGTTAAATCTCTTTTGCCCTTAGAAGTAAAATGGAAATAAAAATGGGTTATCAGAAGTTTTCCTTTAACTCCAAATGTCACAGGCACTTTGCAGACTAATAAGTAAGATTCTGTGTAAGAAATGAGACAGTGCCGAGCTGCATTGTTTTAAGGTGTTAAGTAGAAGTGTGCAGTATTAGTTCAGGAATAAGCAGAGTTCATTGCCTAGGCATCAGATACAAAGCTGATCTTAAATATGAACTGCGAGGGTGCTGTTCATTTATGTGAAGTACCCAATTAGTTGCTAGATCAGTCTCTTGGCCTTGTAGCTCATTACAGTGCTGAGATTTCTTTGACTTCTTGGATTGCTCTGGCTAAGCATCACAAACTTTCATATAAACAGCTGTATATCAATATATGACTTTTGACCTGCAGACTCATTCTTGCTGTTCTGCAGCAAATATGTTATTTGAAAAATTGCCTAGAGTATCCAGTTTGTCCCCACTGTGGGCTGCAGCCTGTTCTGTTGTGAGGGTAGAGTCTGTTGGAACTTGAATCACTGACTTACGAAAAGCATCTCAGCCATCATAAGGTCTTTTCATCTTCCATTACTTTGCTTCTCATCTGATTGTCTTGCTTTGTTTAAATACCAATTGTTCTTGAATAGATTTTAACTTTCTAGTGTTGTATAGTATCTTTGTTACAACAGTCAAAATAATCCTGTTTTTTTAATACTTTTGTTTGAGTAGAATGATTAAGACATTAGGCCCTTCACTCACTTCGAGAGGAAGGGAAGTTGTTCCCTTCTATGTGCAAGGAAGCTGATGAGCTTTTTACAAGTGCTGAACCATTCCATGTCTCTTCCTCTGAAGCAGACAAAACTGGTCATCTCAAGTGCCCTTTAGTAGACTGTCGTAAAGTACAGGTAAAACAACTTGCCTGTTGGCTTTTCTGATCTACTCAAAGAAAGAATATAGTCTGGCTATAAATATCTGTTGCTTGCAAGGTCTTTAATGTTTAACTGGTTTTGGCAGTCCTTCATTCTTGGTTTTCCTCTTCAGTTCTGAAGTAGCGCAGGGCAAGCATGTGTGATCTGGAGGAGGTGCAACAGATGTTAGGCTTTCGTGTGTATCAAGATACTGAACTACCTAACTCCTTTTTTTTAAGCTTCATTGTTGGTGATGAGCTTCTGTGAAATATAGTTACTATTCTCAGCCTTAAGTAGGCAGCCCTCCGCTTCTGAAGTGAAGAGAAAAATGTTCACTGATAAGTGGTACTGTGAGGACAAAAATGTCTTTGACAAAATCGACACGATCCTTGGAGGCTTCCACAATTTGTGTGGTTCCCTGCTTGGCAGCTAAAGGACATGTTCTTCTGCAGCTACTCCAGCTGTTGCCTCATGATGTCTTGAGCTTGGCAGCCCAGATAAAGAAATGAAAATCTGTTTTCTGTGGTGGCATTCAGTCGGTTAAAATAGAAACCAAATTATGGTGAAAATACTAACAGAACAAGGTATGTTAAGATTATAGGTAGATCGTATTTTGGATTTGAACTATTTATTCCAAGTTTTTTTTCTTTTTTCCTTTCAAATTCAAAGTATCGGTGATCCCGTCTTGTTTGGTTCCTTATATTCTTTATCAGGACAGTGTTAGACAGTGGGAAAAAGATTTTCCAAAATACTTTGGTGACTTAGACGACTTGCCCAGGCAACTGAATTACAGTCCCCATCTATCTTGACCTCCATCAAAGTGTGTATATTGATCTGAGTATTGATCCAGCAAGGTGAGAGCTTTGACAGTAACCTTAATAAATGCTTTTTTTTGTTGTTGTTGTTATCATCTTCCTTGCCAACCTCCAGTGGGAAGCTTAAATAGGGCTTGAGCAGAAGCTAATGCCCTACATTTTTTCATATTCCCAGGCTCCCAGCAGCAAGGTTACCAGAAGGCTTTTGCTCTAGTTCAGCTTAATTAAATTCCTATTTTCTGTCTTGCTGTGTTCCATGAATTTGCGTAACACGTTTATTGGACAGCTAGTGATGTTTTTTGTTGCATTTCATGCATTGAGCTCTTGGCAGTAACTTTATTTACTTGTCACAACTGGAAAGTTGTGAACTGTAAAATACCTCTTACGGTATCCAGATCTCTTGCCGTTTCAGGACTTGATTTGATGATGCTCTTTTTGAATGGGTCAGTATCTGTCTCAAACTCTTCCTCTAGCATTATTAATTTGGAAAGCTTTCTAGAACATTAAATTGATCTGGTCAAGCCAATATCAGCAATTTGTTTCTGTGTCATGATTGTGTTTGAGTTTAAATAGCACTTCTCTTTTGATTTCCACCTTGATGTGTATATGAAGACCAGTTGTTCATTCTTAGTCTCTTTATTAAAAATGGAAATGAACTTTGCTTGATAAATGTATGCACAGAATTGGGAAATGAAGATCCTGAGTTAAGAATACTTTACAGAATTATGTACTGGAACCCCAGGTGAGGTCTTGCTGGGTTGCTGTGCCATGGCATGACTTTCTTGAGCTGTGCTGGGAGCAGCAAGCCTAACAGTGGAAAGGAAACTGTGATTGTATTGTAGTAGTGATTCAGTTATCCTGTGGCTAGTACGCTAGATCTTTCCTGTTGCTTCAGACTGAGAAACAGTTTTGCGGTCTGTAGCAGTATTTTTTTTTGTGGTATTTTTATTCCTCTTTCAGTTTGCAGGGTCACCTAGTTTTTTATGTGGCAACGCCTCTCAACTTTGTCACAACTGTGCTCACTTTAACTCTTACTTTTGAAAGAATTGTTAGAATTAAAGGCCAAGACAACTTCTGAAGACAATAATGTCACTAATAACTTTTCAGCATTAGCTCTTTAACGCTGAAGTCCTTTAATTGATTCCACATTGTTATGTAATTTGTAGTACTGTACTTGAGTTACTAACAGTAAGTTGTGCCAGATTGTGGCACAATTCTGTTTGCAAAGAATTCATTTTCTTGGTAGGTTGTACTAAAACTATTAGCTGAATGTGGAGAAATAGTGTTCTACTCAGTCTTGAAATTATTGCTGAAGTCAGACAAATTGACCTACTTGAAAGAAAATCCTTCTTAAATATGGTAGTGTTTAATTGTTCAAGAAGTGAGAAGTTTTAATGATTCAGATAGCTTGAATAGTGTGTTCATGCACCAGTTCTTTGAGAGCTCTGAGTTGGAAGAGTGTTTGAGTGCTGCTCTATTTTTAAGAGTTTCTGTTCTAATTGAAATGCAGTGCAAGGCAAGACATGGCAGTAGCTAACAACCTTGGAAGCTGGAAAAGTTGTGGTCACCTTTTTTTGGCACAGTTGTGTGTCTCAGCTGTGAACCTGTGCTTTTATTGAAAAAAAAATCTGACTTGTGCATTTCACGTTATGCACTTCAGCATTTTTTCCATATTGCACTTAGAGCACATCTGCTCTTCAGTCCTCAAAGTACTCAAAAGCTCTAAATGCCAAATGCAGTGGATTCTGTTAGTGAGGTTTTTGGCTTCTTGGTATTTCATAGTACTGTGTCATATCCCCTGTCATCCAAGCTTCACGTACATGGTTGGTGAACACATGGCAAGTATTTGAATAACCACTGTTTCAGTACCATTGTGCAGATGAATTTACTCACTTTCCATAGAAAATTAGGATTTAGTCTTTAGGCTTTCACATAAAACTAAAAAATTCCATATGAACTAAGCATTTTTAGAAAAAAAAATATAGTCTTTCAGGATGGAGTGTGCATAACTAAATATTTTCTCTTTGAAACTACTTTAATTTGTCATGTTCATCCAGGGTTGTTGGGCTCCGGCAATTAAATAACGTGCTACAGATGGGAGGGGCTTTTAGTGATCCTGTGTTAGATGCATCAGTCCTAGGTAACGTTATTATTTCTGCAAGCATCCTAACTGGGGCAGCTGTAATGGTAGCGGAGGGAAGTCTGCTGCTTCTGGGGCCGTTTGTCTGTTGTACACAGAGCTGTAAGACTTTCAGCACGTTTGTAGTTCTGCCACTATACATAGGTCAAGTTTCAAGAACTGCAACCTACATATGCATTTATTTGCTTGTGTATTAGGTATTAAGGATAATCATTGGAGTGCATGTGTGACTTCATCCCTTTATTTTGCAGTTTTGAAGTGATAAAAGTTATCCATGGCAAGTTATTGGATATGGTGGGAAAAGTCCAGTAAGTAGTGACACTTTCATCTCATTTCACTGCAGGCATGTTGCTAGTACTTTGTTCAGTATACTATAACTGTTCTGAAGTTCTGAACTTTCTTTCACAGAATACCTATTATGCTGGTTGGAAATAAAAAAGACCTGCATATGGAACGGTATGTGAACTCCAGCGATACGCAAGGCAGCAGCCGGCATTCCTGTGGCTTCAAAGCACTACTTTTGTTCTTGGCTTTCCGTAACTAAAATCAGATTGTAGGTTAAAATAAGGTACTGGCAAAGGAATCGTGTCCAGAATGTGAACTAGGAGCCATGAACTTCTGTTGTAATGTTGACTTTTGCCATAAGGTTCCAGGGATGGTCATTTAATACTTTTCTTTTTTAAAACAAGTAACAGAAGTGCATTTTTCACAACAGTAAAATACCAGATTATATTACAGATTATGAAAACAAAGCAATACTTTGTGACATCTGCCCTTCTGGGTCACATAGCACTTTTATCTGGCTCGGTACAAATACCCTTATTTGACAGCAGCCAAAAGGAAATGCTCTTGATCAGACTTAACAAAACATTCCTACTACGTGCATTTATGTGTTTCAATACTATATTAGGACTTTCCTAACATATCAAATTCCAATTCTTTTGCAAATTACAAAGAAAAATTTTTTATTTTTTCTTTCTTCGGTCAGGGTGATCAGCTATGAAGAAGGGAAAGCTTTAGCAGAATCCTGGAATGCAGCTTTCTTGGAATCTTCTGCTAAAGAAAATCAGGTAATTGATTTAAGATTGCTGTTCGAATAACGTGGATGGAATGGAATGACTCAGTTCCATTTAATAAAGGAAGCTTTAAATATTTGCATGCATTTTATAAAGGAAGCTGTAATTATTTGCATGCACTTTAGCAGATATTTTGTGTAGATGGTTGGAAACAAAATGACTGTCTCCGTTCAGGTTTGTGTATACAAGTTTTTCCATGCAACTATAAATGGAAGGAGGAAGTGAAGAACTGACAGTGAAGCTTCACTGAACATAGCAGAACAGTTAGTGCCAAACAAACTCAGATCCGCCTGGCGGGTGGAACAGGGTCTGATCTGCTGCAGTTACCTTAAATAGGAGGTCATTGCAGTTGCAGAGGAGTGAGGTGGTGTAAGGGGGCAAACTTTGTGTTTTGAGGTACTAGGCAAGGCTTGGTGTCTCTAACGTGGGAAATATTTGTTTTGTGGGTTCTGAAAAACAAACACAACCTGACAGAGAAAGGTCAGAGTGGAGCTGTCAGATACTGCTGTGGTACAGCTGTAGTGAAGTTGCATAGTGTGATCCAAATTCCCCACACATTTACGCTTGCTGGTTTCTTATCACAGAAGGAAAGTGTTTAATTACATGTTAAGTAACATCTTATTCTTGGTTGCTGTAACTGACTTTCTTCAAAATGCCTCCTAAATACATTCTGATATTTGAATTTGTTCCTCTGCCTATTAATAGTACTTTGTCATTGATGTGATACCTTGTGTTCCTAAGCTATGAGAGTCTTTTGGTTTGAGCTTGAAGTAACACTGCAGGTTAGGGTGACTGTCCTCCTCGCCCTCCTCCCCTTTTTATTTTTTTCTGTTTCTTTTTTCTCTATAGGTCCAACAATCTTTAGCTTTTTGAAAATAGAAACGTAAGATAAGGTCAAAAGCTCATTGTCAAGCTCGTTGTAAACAAATGAGTCCTTATGAAGAAGATATGTTTGTTGTCTCATACTTAACCTAGTATATTACATCCTTGGCCTCTGTGATAACATCATCACCACCAAAAGGGCAGTCTTACAGCTAGAACAGGACCTGTTTAAGCAGCCTTTCTTTCCCTTTCCCCCCATCCCCAAAAGCAAACCAAAATAGCTTTTGTCTACTGCCTGTGTCAACAATTCTACAAGTCACTTGAGTAAAGTTGGATTTTCCCTGGAAGAAAAACTTGGTGTTTTTTTCTCCAGGTATGAACACTTGGAGTTGGCCAGCAAGAAAAGTACTAATAAACTAAGGCTTGCACTAACGCCCACATTTGGCATGATAAATGCATGAGATTTCTCAATATCTTTTCCATACTGCTGGAGAGCTTCAAATACATATCCAAGGGAAGTAAGTGGACAGTGTGAAGAATAAACCAGTTAAAAGAATGTGATTTCCCCCTCCACCCGCTCTTATTTTAAACTACACTGGTACTTCTGGATTAGGCAAAGGTGTTGCCTGTACTCCTTTTCTTTTGGCACGTGTTCACAAACTGTAACAGTGTACCAGTTCATATCTAGTAGAATATCTTACTGATAACTTTCTGAAGTTTGTATTGTTCTTGGTTCAAAACAAAATTGCGTGTGTTTATGCAAAGGAGCCGCAAGCTTTATATAATGCTTGGCATGTCTCGCGTATTAAGTGGCTGTGCTAACAAAGTTCCATTGAGTGCTGTCTGTTTCTGTCTGTTTGTAGTCTCAGACAGTATTAAGTTATGCTGCCTGCTGAAATTTATATAGCAAACTTTAGAACAATTCGGTTCACAACTGAATGTCAGATATTCAAAGTTCTGTATAGTCCTGTACAAATTCTCCCCAAAATTAGAATTATTCATTTTTGCTGCTGAAGATCTGGCAAGAATATCTTTCTTTCAGTAGAGTCCTTCAGGTTAGCAATCACAGGTCACTGTAAATGCTGCCCCTCTGGAGTCAGATGCAGGTTGTTAGAAACAGTTGCTTGAACACAATTCTTCCCTCATGCCTCTTGTATAGTACGCTTGGCAATTTTGGCTGTCTTCAGACATTTGGAAGTTTGTGTGTCTCCTCTAAGGTGGGTGCCTGTGGCACGTGCCCATCTTTCAGGCTCTCTGACATGCTTCCTTTGGAGGCTTGGGACGTACAAAAGAAAGTCTGAAGGAGCCCAAAACTGGGGCAGCTGCCTTCATCTTTTCTCAAATGGTTGTGGAGCAATGCTAATCTCTGAAGGGGTGGAAGATGGAGCTTTGAGAGTAAAGCATGAAGTAGAGATCTGTGAGGTGCTAGGGAGAACAGGAGATTCCAGGGAGGTAGTAAGATGGGACAGCATCACTTCCTATGAGTTAGACCGGGAGAACTTTTGAACTCACCCTTTTTATTCCTCTAAGTCCTAAAATGACAGGATCAAAACGGCTGATACCAACCTCTATCAAGACAGGACATCTTCTATTACTCTAAATATGGTTTGGAGTGGGGAAGGGTTTATTTTGAACTTGGTTACAATGAGTGTTCTCCTGGTACGGAATGTTCACCTTACATCAGTCAGTAGTATTGGAAAAGGCAGTCTGTTGGCACTTTTTTCTTGGAACTTCATCCAAATCTTTCCCTGTGCTGGCTTGGTACAGCAAATGTAACTTGCCTATCAAGATTAAGTCTAAACTCCTTCCAAAACTGTTTAAGATTCTCTTTGCTTTACAGAAGGCTAATTCAGTGCTTAAAGGGATGAGCTGGACTGGATTGGGAATTTAAAGCTTAAGAACTTCAGCAGAGAGCTCAAATCTTCCTGGCTGGGGGAAGGCCTGTTAATCCTCTCTCTCTGAAACCTAGCCATCTGTATCGAGTGGATGTCTAACAAAAGTGTGACAATTCCTAGTCTGTTGATCTGAAATTGGTTTGTTACATGATATTCTTCACAGCAGCTAGAAGAGCAGGTCTCCTTGCTACAGGGGTCAGACCTAACTCAGTCATGTTTGTGGTTTATTCTTTAACACCTCTGTTTGCAAGGAACTGCTGAAACCAGAGGAGGTATTCCCTGTAACAAGTTCTGACAGCAAAGACTCCTTTTGCCTTAAAAGAGCATGGGAGAGCATCGACACTTTTCCCTTCTTCCTTTGGCTGAAAAAAAAATCCCTTTTGGAGCATCTGAGAGTCCCAAGAATGTAGTTGTACTATGAAATAGATTGACTGAAGCAAACCAGTCCTGTTCTGCCAGGAATTACCAAAAGATAACATGTTCCAGAAATGGTGTGACTTTGGATAGATGGAAAGCAAGAGAGGCAAAGATCAAAGCTGCACTGAGGATAAGTGGTAGCAGCTGGTAAGAGTACCCAAGGTCAAATATGTGTCCGTTCTTTCAGACAAGGATGACACTGTAGGACTTTTGGAGGAGCCTGCATATCAGCAACTTATCAGTCACTTAGGGCTTTGAGAAGTTTCAAAGGGCTTTGAGAAGGCAATTCTGAGACTTAATAGAAAAGGCCGATTTTAGGTTACTGCTGGGTGATTACTGTCTTGTCTTTGAAGCTGCTTTATTATTACCAGATACACTGAACTGCTTTTACTGATTTCAGGAGTTTTGAGCCTTTCTTGTGAAATTCCTTACGTTGTTTCACTTAGGCCATAGCACAGCACTTCATCCCAGTACAATAAAGTGGTACCTGTTTCAAATATAGCCAGAGTCCAAATTGGTCATAGCCTCAGTTGAAGATGGAAACCAACTTTTACTGGAGGAATTTAGGGAGCAGCGAGCTGTCAAACTATGTTCACCAAGATACGTGAAATTTATTAGATAATCTTGTTTAGAAGGGGCAAGGAAGTAGCAAAAAACACCATCCTCTGGTGGGTGGATCATGGCTGGACACCAGGTGCCTGCCAAAGCTGCTCTATCACTCCTCTCCTGAGCTGGGCAAGGGAGAAAAAATACAATGAAAGGTTTGAGGGTTGAGTTAAGGACAGGGAGATCTCTTGTTACCATCATGTGCAAAACAGAGTCAACGTGGGGAAATGAGTTTAATTTATTGGCAATCAAATCAGAGTAGGATAATGAGAAAATAAAAACTAAATCATAAAACACCTTCCCCCTACTTTTCCTTCCCAGCTCAATTTCACTCCTGACTTTTTTCCCCCCCCCATCTACATCTTCCCCCTAAGCGGTGCAGGGGCACAGGGGATGTGGGGGCTGCTGTCAGTTCATCACACGTTGTCTCCATTGCTCCTTCCTCCTCAGGGAGAGGACTCCTCACACTTCTCCCCGTTTCCAGTGTGGGTTCCCTTCAATGGGAAACAGTTCTCCACAGACTTCTCCAATATGGGCCCTTCCCATGGGCTGCAGTTCTTCAGTTCTGCTCCAGCGTGGATCTTTTCCATGGGGTGCAGTTCTTCACGAGCAGGCTTTTTCCACTGTGAGTCCCCCATAGGATTACAAGTCCAGCCAGCAAACCTGCTTCAGTGTGGGCTCCTCTCTCCATGGGTCTGCAGGTCCTGCCAGGAACCTACTCTGGCATGGGGTTCTCCATGGGCTGCAGATGGTTATCTGCTCCACCATGGACCTGCACGGGCTCCAGGAGAACAGCAGTTGAGAATTTCCTCTTAAAAATAATAAAACAATTTGCACACTTGAAAAATTGGACATACCAAGGGATGAGCTGACCGTGGAGGCTGTGGGCTGGTTTTGGGTGTTTGTACCTTCCTGCACTGACTCTGGTCAGTGTGTTCCCAGCTCCCTGTTTGTGCAGAGAGAACTGCACCTCCTGAACCATCTGTTCCACTGACACCACAGGGCACATCTACAGAAGCACTTGAGCCTCTGGTGTCTTTTATATGGTGCTAAGTTCTCTAGGCAGTGTGCATTGCTGAGGCTGACATCTGTTTTGTTTCCTTGGGGGAGAAAGGTAGAAGGAAGCCAGATGGCTTTCTGTAGGCTAGGTATGACCCACGTTCTATAATCAGACCATATGGAGACAGATGCGTAGAAAGTCTGGCTGCCTTCTTTATTCCTTGTCACGAAACAACTTCCTGCATTGTTTAAAAACTCATTGTAAAATTCTGCAACATATTTGGGCTCAATTTCAAATTCCTAGGGGTTTGCTGGAGGACAATGATTAAATCTTCTCAGTGAATACATATTTTCTGTGAAGTGAATTAACAAGCTCTGTGAACTCCTACATCATAGTGTTCCAAACAGCACGTCTTTGACAGAGAATGTACAGCTTCTTGGTTGACAGAATAAGTTGTGGAGGTTTTTTTAATAGATGCTTTGAAGCAGGGGTATAAAGAACTTCTGCATTAAAATGAAACCATTGAAAATGTCAACTCTAAATAGGGAAGCAGTATGTTTGTATATCAGTGCTTCACCAAGTTTTGATTAAAGGAAACTCTTCATTAGTGGCACCAGTTTGACAGTAATTGCAGTCCTGACCGTAGTTCTCCTAGAGTCTGCTAATGTGTTCTATAGTACTGGGCTAATGAGCCATTTCTGTCCGAATTGGTTGGGATCGCAGGGAAACTCCATTATTCGGAGAAATTCTACTCTTTGAACATACTTCATCAACTGCAATAGTTCCAGAGGTGGTATTGGGTACCAACGGTATAAATATGGGAAACTTTAAAATGCAGTCTAATGTTGGTAGGATTCTTTTAAGGTTGTTGTGGGTTTACTTTAGTGAATGGAATTAATTTGGAAGTTATCCAATGAAGAATTATACCTTGTGGAGGCAGAAAAACATCTGTCAGGTCAGAACACAGTCATAAATCACAAGGTGCTCTTCAGGCTGCTGATTAAAGCAACAAACCCCCCTTTTATCCTATTTCATAATGTGGCTGCTTTTGTGTAATGAATATACTCTTCTTCCTAAAGAGCATGTGCTTGGAATTCATGAAACTGGTGGCTAGAGGTTAGATAATTTTAAATGGCATGTGTGAGATGATCAGGAGACCGTTTCCAAGTTGAAGATTCACTTGCTGAAATACTGATTATACGGTGAACCTTCAGTTTGAAAATATAGAGAAGGAAAACACTTTACTGTAGCCAAGGACAAGTCTAGACATCTGTTCTCAAATTACTTCTAGGCAATCTCAGATGCTGCATGTTGTAGTCTCTGCATGTTCTGGTGGATGCTAACATATCCATGAACTCCTTAAAACTGAGTGAATCTTGAAAATACCGCTTTAAAAATATGAGGTATTTACTGCAAGTGGCATTCATGGTGTTGCCCCAGACACTTGATTCTCCCTATCTTTTGGTATCCTTAAAAACATGCAAACAAAAGCCCACCAAAAACCTAACTACACTTAATCAAATTCTTCCGTGAGATCTGCTGAGTCACTCAAGTGGGCTGACATCCTTTCTTAGTGTCTTTGCTTCAGTTTAACTTGTTTTCATGGGAAACAGTGTCTTTCCATCCTTGGATTTTCAATTTGTTCTCATTGGCATGTGTGCCTGGGGAAGTATCACCTTTCTTGCCCATGCCCTCTGTTTCATCACCTGGAGGTTAGTCTCTCACCAGGTTGCTTTGCCCTCAGTGTGGATGAAGGAGGCTCAGCGTAGACCAAGCAGAGTTGATTCCAGAACAAGTAACTTCTCTGAGAGCACTTGTGTTGCCTTCCCTCTGAAAAAGTGAGGGGTCCATAGTGCACATGTGGCACAGAGTTTTGCAGAGGACTCTGCCTAATCTTGTGTTCCACGCAGTGAGCTAGGATACTTGTGTGAGCCTGACCATGGCAGTGATAGCTATCCTATAGTTCAAGCTGTTTGAAATATAAAACCCTCTTTGAAGGGCTCTATCAAATGATTCCTTCATATTAGACAGTATCTAGTTTGGCTCGTGTTTCCCTTAATGTTTGGAATGGATATTAGGAAAAATTTCTTTATTGAAAGAGTGGTGAAGCATTGGAACAGGTTGCTCAGGGTAGTTCCTGGAGGCATTCAGAAAAAAAACGTGTAGACGTGGCACTTCAGGACATTTTTTTAGTACTTTTACTACTCTTTTTAGTAGGCACAGGGATGCTGGGCTGATGGTTGGACTTGATAATCTTGGAGGTCTTTTCCAAACTTAATGATTCTATGTTCTTGCACCATGTCTAATACTGGTCTTTACACGTAGATAAAATAAGTACATGGTGGAGTAGATACTTAGCTCTTTCTCTCACAGGTCAAGGATATTCATGTAACCTGGGCTGCACAAAGTCAGTGCTAGGAGCTGAAAAATTTATAGTTACTCGGAATTGTAGTGATTACTTAGAGGAAATGAAGGCGTTTATTCTCTGGAGCACCGCAGCATGAAAATCTCTGTTGCCGTCAGTCACTCAGCACAAGCTTACTATTTAAAATAAAGCTGAATTACTGTTATCAGCTTTGTTGTGAGTTTAGCTCAATTCAAACTTGTCCTTCCTGCAGCGACAGAGAAAATAACTGAGGATTGGTGTAGAGGGAGGTGTTAAAAGGCTGTGCTCAGAACTGAAATTACCACATTTTCCTTCCTTGATTTTGGAATGAGTGTTGGATGTTATTTGTTGGCATAAGCAGTATAACTGCTAACATTCATAGAATCATAGCATGGTTTGAGTTGGAAGGGACTGTAAAGATCATCCAGTTACAGTTCCAGTCCACGCTGTGGGCAGAGCCACCTCCCACTGGATCAGGTTGCACAAAGCTTCATCCAGCCTGACCTCAAACACCTTGAGGGATGAGGCAGCCACAACTCCCCTGGGCAACCTGTGCCAGTGCCTCACCACCATCATCATGAATTCCTTCCTCATGTCTAATCTAAATCTTTCCCCCTTCCAATTTAAAGCCATTCCCTCTCCTCCTATCACTACATGCCCTTGTCAAAAGTCCCTTCCTTTAGGCCCCCTTCGAGTACTGGAAGGCTGCTGTAAGGTCTCCATGGAGCCTTCTCTTCTGTAGGCTGAACAAGCTCAACTCTCTCAGCCTGTCCTCATAGCAGAGGTGCTCCAGTCCTCTGATCATATTTGTTGCCCTCCTCTGGACCTGTTCCAATAGTTCCATATCCTTATGTAGGAGATTCCAGAACTGGACACAGTACTTCAGGTGGGGTCTCATGAGAGCAGAGTAGAGGGAGATAGTCCCCTCCCTTGCCCTGCTGACCACGCTTCTTTTGATGCAGCCCAGGATACAGTACCCCCCAAGTCCTTCTCCACAGGGCTTTAATAAATAAACCATTGTTTTATTACTTTTCAGTAAGTGGGCAGTTCCTTCTTCCCTGCTGATTTTGTTCTCTCTCTTTGCAGACTGCCGTTGATGTTTTTAAGAGGATAATTTTGGAGGCAGAAAAAATCGATGGGGCAGCTTCACAAGGGAAGTCTTCATGCTCAGTAATGTAATTCCACTGCAAAACCTGAAAACACTGGGAATACATTCTACCTGAAGAAGCAAAACTGCCCGTTACCTTTAAGGATAAACTATGCTTCTTTTTTATTTTTTTTTTCTTCTGTTAACCTGAAAGTTAAACAGTTGGTTTGGAGCCTTTCCCTTCAGGTTATGTTAAACTCTGACTCCTGTGCAAATGGCTTCACTTCCATTTTCAAATTTTAAGCAATCATATTTTCAATTTATATATTGTATTTCTTAATATTATGACCAAGAATTTTACTGGCATTAATTTTTCAGTGTAGTTTGTTGGTTAGAATAATCATCAAAATGATCCATATTGTTACACTACTCTTAACTAGGCTTGGATATCAGTGTTTCTTTGTGTTAAATGTATACTTGTAAATAAAATAGCTGCAAACCTTAAATGTCCTGTTTATGATTTTTTTTTTTGTGATTGCTCCATATCAACATATTTTTCTGTGGAAAGTGTTTACTTGCTGACCTTAAGAGGAAGCCTGAGATCCTGGGAGCCAGTGGTTTGTTAGACCATTGCTTGGGAAGTTGTTTGTGAGTGATCCCAGCCCTTTTTGCTACTAGAACTCCAGGCTGGCCAGGTAGCACAGCTGTGCTTTGTACCTGTCATGGGGAGGAGGCACAAGGGACACCTTTGGTTTGGAAAGGAAGGCTTGGATTTCCAGTCAGACTGCCTGCGCTGTGTTTTTTCCCTTTATATGTTAGGAGTTATGGAGTGAAAGGTGCACGGATCCATCCCTGGAGAGGGACCAGCATACATCTGCGCTACAGACTGCCCATGGGGACTCGTAAGTAGGAATGCTGTTAGGACAGAGTGGAAGATCCAGGTTACAAGAATAAAAATGGCTAAGAAAACAAAAATGTTATTTAAAAGAAATTGCACATCCCAAACAAATTGATGTGGGGTGTTTATCATGGACTTCTGTACTTTTACATTTGGACATAGCTGATAGAGGTGTGTGTTCTCCTGGCACCTGGCCATTTGCAGTGTCAGAGTCCCAGCACCGCTCTGTCAGCATCCCCTAACCAACTGCAACTTTCTGCTTGGCTTTTGGATGAGAGACTTAACAAGCCTGAATCTCCTATGTCTGGAAACTACTTCAACTGCGTATTTAAAAAATGCACAGTTGACCTACTTTGTATTCAAAACCAAAACTAAACCCAAACCAACAACATTAAAATGAGACTGAATTGGGAAACAGCTTATTAAATGAAGTCTGTCTCACGCATTTTTATGTCCATTTGAAAACTATTTCTGATAGGAGTAAAATGGAAGGGCAATTTATAGTGTTTTTGCAACCAGAACGAGGTTTTGCATTTCAGTATGTGCTAAAGGATACAAATGCAGCACTTGCTTTTGTACAGCGGTACCCTCATCTGGAGGATTGTCCAAACACCTCAATTAACAGTGCACATAGAAAAAAGTTTTATTTTCTTTGATCACCATGAGATTAACTGGCTTCCTGGCAAAAAGAGTTGCCTTTTTCCCCCTCCATTTAGCATATTTCCACAGGTTTCTGAAAGCTCATTTCTGTTACTTGAATTTTCCTAATCTGTGCCAAGCACAGCTGCCATAACTGGATGATCATCATACGCGACGGATGGCTGAACTTCAGCAGAGTGCGCTCTTTGGGAAACCAGTACAGGCTTTTGCTTCAGAGCCAGAGCGAGGTGGGGCTGTGCAGTGGGTTTCTGTCACCGGAACTGGCAGTCATGGAACGAGAGTAGTTTGGCCGATGATGAAGTTGCTGAGGATTCAGGAAAGGATCTGTGGAGCACAGGAATGATACACAACTCTCTGGTAGTATCCTTCACTGCCCAATCATGAGTGGTAGATGTTGCATGGCCAGAGTTTTTGGCATTGCATCTTGGGACAAAATGCTATGTCGTCTACATCAAAAGTTATGGAACAACAGAAACCTCAAAGACCACATTTACTCATTTGTTTTAGTGGTCCACATGTACTGGTGATCAGTCTAAAGCCTGAGATAGCTGCTGCACTGGTGGTTGGAGTGTCCCAGCTGCTAAGGCTTTAAAGGGGGTGGGTGAGGCAAATTGATAGTCCTAGGATAATCAAGGCCCTGATTTCCAGAGGTGGGGGCTTTTTAGGAGACCTTAAAGGCTACTGCAGCTTCTCTGGATGATTTGCAATGGGAACTTCCAAGACTTCATGCACTCAGCACTGAGAAGCATGTACTGCTCTGCCTTTTTCTGTGGTGGCTGAAGAACTATCACTGCCTCATCCAGTAAGAAATGTAAGTTTTTCCACTCCTCCAAGCCATTCTCAGCTAACAAGACCTAGAAACTAGCTGTGTGTCTTGCAGTTTCAACAAAATGTGTGGTTGGGTGAGATGAATGAGCTACTTGTCCTTTGCTGTACAGAGATTTCAGCTGGCTTTTCAGGATGGCTCCTTCCAGCAGCTGGAGTCTGAAGGAGGCTGGGGCAGCCTCCTGCTTGTACTGATTTAATTGCTGGCACGGGTTGGGGTTCTTCACTGTGAAAGCCCTAAATCTTTGGCAATCTTGGAAGCCATGTGTTAGGTACAGAAGCAAGAAATTAATATCTAGCAAGCTACTGCTTGCCTGGAATTGATGGTTTTATACAGCCTTGCCTGGCAGCTGCCTTGATCCTTTGGAGGCTTCTGGAGAATTGTGATGAATGGTGCATGGATTAAAAGTTAAGTTGCAAAGGAAAGTAAGTTCTCTGTCCGGAGCTAGAAAAAAATGTGGTGTACACTTAATAGGGCCCAGCCTTATTCCTAAGGGATTGTTGCTGGCACAGGTGAGAGAGCAAAGATCCTTTTCCTGTTGAGCAAATGAGCAAAGTTTAACTACAATAAGTCAAGTTAAATTCCCGTTGATTTGCATGGATTTAAAACTGTTCTGGAAATGACTCCTGCCTTGCTTGTGCTCCCATCCAACTCCTTGCTTTGCTGTGTGAATACTGAGAGACCTCTGAGTATCCTGAGCCCAAGAGACTTGAGCTGCCCGTCTCCCAGCCTGCTGTGCAAGGAAACACTGAGGATGAGGAAAGCAGTGGGGTAGGTGCAGCTCAGCAAGCGGAGGATGGACCGCAGGCTGCAAGTTGGTATGTGGTTGTAATTTTTCCTATTGTCTCTATGCATGGCAAAGTTTATCCCTGCCTGATATCCCTTACCTTCTTACAAGAAATGTGTGATCTTACACCTTTGCTGCTAAAGAATTTGCGCTGCTGCTCCATGCAGGTGTCGCAGGCGGCTCTGCAGTGCAGTATGAGTGTGGTGCAGGTTGGTGATGATGCTCCCGGGCTTACTGACCTTATCCTGCTAATTAGCACTGCTGTGCTGTAACCTCTGGAGAAAGGAGAAATCAACAGGTTCTAATTAGTCCTTATGTAATCAGTACTGTTCATCTTCAGAGTGTTTCACTAATAGTGACTAATCTTGGCAACCTCATCTAATAAGTCAATATTACTTCACTTTGACAGCTGGGGACGGGGAGTGAGAGCCTTCACCCAAATGCCTTCAACTTGCTATGGCACCGCACAGATGTGGCTGAACTAGGTCTGGGTGGCCGGTGTCCTCAGCATCCAGGTTTTCCTCAGATGTCCTGTTTCCCTAGTGCAATATTTCCTTTTCGAAAAAAAAGATGAAAATGGAAAGGATTTCATTCAAAACCTCAGGCTTTGTGATGTTTTCCAAAATGAAATCCAAGTCCCATCTCAGATGCTTACGGAGATACCTAGATTGCAGTTTACTGTTTCCTCACAGGGGGAGGAGGAGGTGCAGGTGCTGATCTCTTCTCTTTGGTGACCAGTGATAGGACCCAAGGAAATGGCAGGAAGACGTGCCGGGGAGGTTTAGGTTGGATGTTAGGAAGATTCTTCACCCAGAGAGTGGTGGAGCACTGGAACAGCTCCCCAAGGAAGCAGTCGTCATGCCAAGCCTGACAATATTCAAGAAGTATTTGGACGATGCTCTCAGACACGTGGTGTGAATGTTGGGTTTGTCCTATGCCAGGACAGGAGTTGGACTCAATGGTCCCTGTCGGTCCTTTCCAACTCAGAACATTGCTTGTTTCTTATGATCCCTAGACACAACCCAAGCTTTTGCAAGTTTTTTTCATTATCCCAGTAATGCTGCTAATAAATATTTGGCTAAACCTGATGAGCAGATCTGAACTCCAACGTGAGGAACTATTTTTTCCTAACGGGAACATGGCCAGATCTGACCTGTCATTGTGTGACAGGGCTTGCTCAGGCATGCAGAGGTTTTTTGGAGTCTACAGCTCGTGGGACATAAGGTGTTGCGTGGAGCAGAATGGGTGATGGCTCAGGGTGTGGAAGGACTACCTTTGGTAGAGGGACTGCAGAGACTGTCTTAGGGCATCCACAATGAAGAAAACACATCAAACTTGTAAACCATCACCTGGCAGCTGATTCCCGTTTCCAGCAATAGGTGATGGATTCTGCCTGTGGGGAGGCACATTGGAAGGTCCTTTCTCTTGAACGGTTCACAGAGATGTTCTGCATTCAGTGCAACCAGCCTCCCCAGCAGCTCTGGGAGGCAGCACGTGGCGTGTCTGGGCACTGGGAATGGGAATGGTTTAAGCACCAGTGGAAAATTGTGCTTTGGCAACTGCCATGAGGTGCACTAGGTCTTAATTGAGCAATGTGGATTTAATATAGAAAACCTCACTTGAGGCATAAGGATAGTTTTTCACTCTGAGGTCTGTTGCTGCTCTGGAGTGGCCCACAAGATGTGATCATCATCTTCAGAAGACAGCCAAAATTTTTTTTCATAGGAAAGTCTTAGACCCATATGTTACTCCATATTTAATGAGCTAAAAGGATCCCATAGGAAGGTATGTGAAGAAATCTCTAAGCTTTTTAAAGTAACATGGCCTTTTGAAAGACTTGAGATAGGGATGTTTCCTGTGATGGGTCTTTTATTGCTTTTCAAACAATGAAAGCTCCTCTAGAACCAGGAGTGTGGTCCTTTCAGAGGATGTGGTGCAACTTCTTGGCTGTTGCTCACTTTATTATTTACGCAGATTGCACTGGCAGCACTAGGTACCTCTGAGCAGAACACAAATCCTGCTCAGCCTCTGCTTAGGAGTATTCCTGTTAGCTTTAGCAAGGTTACTCCCAACGATTCACCGCCAGGAGTCACATCCTGCTGCCTTAAGGAAATCTTTGCATCAGAGGAGAGAGATTGGCATCTTCCTACCTTTACTCAGGTAGTTTGGCAGCATCCTTCTGCCAGCACTACCTAATGCTGTGAGGTGTATTGCTAGGCTGGACATTGCAATGGCCAGTGTCTGCTCAGCTGCATGTTAAAAATCACCCCCGTAAATCCCTGTGGAAAGAGGTGAGGTGGTGGCATCTCCCAGCTGTGTTTTGAAGACCACTCAGCCTGGACTTACCTATACCAACACAATCTTGCTTGCAACCCCTGAGCATGTAATGGAAATCACTCTGTAAGAGCTGTGCCTGGATCCTGTGTGTAAGTGGGATGTGGGGAGGAGAGCAGGGTGGTGGCTGGAGCCACCACCTTTATCCAGGCAGGATGGTTTTGTCTTGGATGGTTGAGTTCTGGTTTCTAGCATGGCTGGTCTATCCCTGTGACTGATGTTGGCACTGACAGCATCCCGTGCCATCAAGTCCTTCCCAACCTGTTTTTGTTGGGGATGTAACCACAGGGTTACAATGGACTTGAAATCAACCTTGGCCATCTTGTGTGCTTGAAGTATTCAGTTTTCCCACCCCCCTGCTTCTGACTTGGACTCAGAATAAATTGTCGCTGACTGCCTCACTTCTAAACCCTGCAGCAACAAAGGCAGGTGGTGATAGCACAGCCTGCAGCAGCCACTGTAGACTTCAGGTGATTTCTTACTCCCTCCAAACCAAGATGCACATAAAAATATCAGACTTTTGGGGCTTGTCTGTTAAAGCCAAATGCTTAAACTTGTAAGTTCATGTCTCCAGTGCTTCATCCTTCAAAGAGAGGGGGGCTGCCCATGATCCCGTTAGTATAAGGCACCAAGGTTGGATGTGATCCTGTACTTCGGCATGAGTAGGAGGTGAGGTCTGTCCCAGGATCGCGTGTCTGAAAGGCTGCTAGTGGCCACAGGCTCCTCAGACTGCTCTTTTACCTCTTCCACTGGAAGCTTTTCCATCATCTGTAATGAGCCAAGGGGGTTTGTCCAGGAATTACGATTTGCCACTCTTCAATATTCTTTTTTTTCCCATAATTTTCCTTTTTTTCTGTTGTTTCACATATTTAAGTGGTTTCTCAAAGAAGTAGGAATAAAGTTGTCACACCCTCTTCCCATCTCTCCTAAAATAGCTTTCAAACCTGCTGGACAGCTTCTAACAAATCTAACAGCCAGATACTTCAAGTTCCTGCAGATTTAATTAAAGTTTGCACTTGGGAGGAACAGCAAAATCCCATCATGAGACAGCTGGTGGAAACCAGGCTTATGTGGTTCCATAAAAACCTCCTGTGGTAATGTTTGCTTTACTGGGACTTTAGGGCCAGTTTGTTGTGGGTGTTCAGGAGGAAAGAATTGCTCCAGGGTTAGGTTTAGATTGGATATTATTAATTTTTTTTTTTTTTTCTGAAAGAGTGGTAAAGCATTGGGACAGGCTGCCCAGGGAGGTGGTGGGATCTCCATCCCTGGAGCTGTTCAAAAAATGTGTAGATATGTTGCTTCAGGACATGGTTTAGTAGGCGTGGTGATGGTGTATTGATGATTGGACTTCATGATCTTAGAGGTCTTTTCCAACCGTAACTGTTATGATCCGGTGGGTCTTTTCCAACCTGGTGATTCTATGATTCTATGATTCTTTGTTGTGGATCTTCCTCTCCCATCACCAAACAGCTTGTGGCCAACGCAAAGAGCACGTGGACTATCATGACCCCAAGTGCAAGGCTGTGGGAAAGGGCTGGTTTGGGGCATGCTGCTAACGCCCCCAACTCCACCTGCTGCTCTTCCAAGTGGGACTTGCCATGCACTGTTACTTTTCTCACACCAACTAGTGACTAATGTAGCACTTAGAAAATAACACCAGTATTTCAATGAGGGTTTGGGTATTTTTTTTTTTAATTAGATGAGGCTTTTCTTCGTTATTTCCTGCCTCCCAACAGAACATGTAAATGTAAACAGTGTTACTGCAATGCTGGGGCAGGTTCACCTGCGTCAGCAGAAGGATGCATTTCTTCTCCAAATGCTATGTGCCACCTCCTTCCTTCCTTCACCAGCGCATCCCAGTCAATGCAACTTCCAGCTCAGCCTACGTGCCTGCGCACACATGCTTATTAGCTTTTACATCTTAATTGAAAGGGTGGTGTACTTTTAAGCCTGAATGATGACATCTTTTATTCCCAAATAGTCTTTAATCTTGAAATGAAGCAGTGAACAAAGGTAGCAGAGCTGGGCTGTTGAGCGAGGCTGCTGGCATGCGTGCGGACGGGAGCAACCTGCCAAGAAATAAGTCTTTAGGGTTTCAATTTGAAGTGTGTGCCTGACAGTCCAGGGAGCACAGCACCCACAGGGGGCTGGAGGGGGAGGCGAGGGGCACCCCATGGGTGAAGAAGAGCAGGATTTGATGAGTAGGAGCTGGGTGTGAGGTTTCTTCCAGAGCTATATATAACTATAAAAGACCAATCTCCTTTTATCATGGCACTCCAGTACATCTCTCTGTGCTGGTCCATGGGCCACCTCCATGCATTTGCTTTTACCTCTTTTTAGTGTGGCTTGTTAATATAAACTGCCAGGTTTTATGGGCTGGGGCTTTCCCTTGTTATTTATCCTGACAAAAAGACAGTTAAAGTTTCTGGATGCTTTTATAACACAAAAGAAGGGAATATGAAGCAGCTTGTCCTTGTGCTGGTGTTTGCAATGCCAGATCCTGGAGCTGTAATTGCAGCTATATGGGAAACATTACTTTGTGGCCAACAGTGTGGCTTAAAAAACCCTCCAATCCCAACTTATATCCATGTCTTGGTGCTGAAAGACTAAAATATTCATAAATTGATGCTCATGAATAATGTCAGTGTGTTTGCAAGCCCAGCCTTTGTGCTTCAGAGGGAATTGGGTTCTTGGCTTTTGGAGATGCCATTTAAAGAGGTTAAATGTTGAATGAGAAACTATTTCTTTGACGGATGGAGTGCCGTGTGTTATTGGTGAGGAGTCTTCCAAGGGCGCTCGCGTTTGGCTGCCACACAGCAACAGGCGAGGAGAAGCTAGGAAAAAGCAGTAAAAAGAAGTGAACCAAATACGGAGAAGTTTATGTACTATCCTCTGAGATACTGCTTTTTCCTCATTTATTTCTTGTCTGCTCTGAGAGGATAAAAAAATGAGGGGGAAAAAGGAAAAAAGGCATAAAGGAAGAAAAGGAGGGGAAAGAAAAAAAGGGAGAAAAGTGTGGGAGAAGGGAGGAGGGACTAAAAGGGGAAAAAGTAAGTCCTTCAAAAAGGAGCATTCAGTGTGCACCGCTAATCAACCAGAGCCCTGCCAAGCAAATCTTTTGTCAGATCATCTGCTCCAAATCAAAACCCTGGACTCAGCAGGCCCGTTACCAGCGGTTCTGCCTACGAAGCAGGAAAGCATAAAGCCCCTGGTTCCCGCTGCTTTGTTAAAAAGCCCTCACAGCACCAGCCCCACCTCCCCCCCGCAGGCAGCCACTATATAGTGGGGTGTCCAACGTTTCGGTCCATCGCGGTTTTGGTTTGGCTCCTGCTTCTTGTCTTGGATAGCAGCCAGCAGAAAATGTCTCAATACTCAGGAAAAGTAAGTAACGACGCAACCACTTCCCTTTCAGCCCGGAGCCAGAGAGCCCGAGCATCCTCCGGGTTGAAGGAGTAGGTTAGGATAACATCCCAGAGGATGCGATGCAAGTGATGATACTGGGAACTAGTTCAGTAGCAAGGACGGGGAGGGTGCGGCAGAAAGAGCTGCATTTCAAGAGTGGAGTTTCCTGTTTAAACATTCCTCTTGGAAATATGTGTGAGTGAGCACGTGGCAGCAAGAAGTGTCATAAATGCGGGATGCGCTGTTCCCAGAAAAACAAATACGGTTCTTAGGAAAAAAAAATCAGTGATGTCTCTTGATAAAAAGCAACTAAAAAAAACCCTAAACCATTCTAAAATTATCTACCTGCACAAGATTCCCATCTGCTTCAAACGGGGTATTAGGTTGTTCCCCTGCTCCTTGCTGTGGCCTGTTCTCCTCTCTCCCCCCAGATCACTTTCTACGAAGGCAAATGCTTCACAGGCAGAAAACTGGACGTCTGTGGCAGCTGCAGCAATTTCCAGGACCGGGGTTTCCTCAACCGGGTCAACTCCATCTGCGTCCAGAGTGGAGCTTGGGTCTGCTTTGACCACCCCGACTTCCGAGGGCAGCAGTACATCCTGGAGCACGGCGAGTACCCTGAATTCTATCGCTGGAATGGCCGCAGCGACCACCTGGGCTCCTGCCGGCCTGTTGGGATGGTGAGTGGATGCTGGCGATGTTCCACTCTCCCAGTCGGAGCATCGATGCCGCCCCTGGACTTTATTTCTCCTGGTCACAAGAGGCCCATGAATAAGTTTGATAAAAATCTTTGCACTTTAGAAATAACGTGTCCCATTAAGAAGGGAATAGTTTCCTGGGGAAGGTTTGTCTCCCCTTGGAGTGATCTACACAGGCCACAGTGCCAAGTTGTGGTTTCCCATGACTCCTGGCCAGGAGAAGACACATCGCCTTCCTCCCATGGTGCAAAACACAGAGGCTTTAATGGGAGATGAGATTTTTCTGTGGTTTTTCAGTTGAGGAGGCAAGGTACTGCTGGCATCACGTGCTTTTCCTTTTCAATGTGAATTGCTATGAAATACCCACAGAGGAATTAAGAAGGAAGTTCGTTGCCCAAGGCAAGTTTGCGCTGCGGCAGCCCAGTTTCCCCACAGACACGGACAGGGAGCGGGCAGCCTGAGGGCTTATCCAAATGGGATCCGGAGGGCAGCTGTGCTGCTCCTAGCAAATTTTAGCTGAACTTTCTGCTATCGCAATAAAGCTGCAGTAATCCTAGACTAAAACCATTTTTGTTCCTCACAGTAGATAGCCCTCCCCTCATGAAGCTTTTAAAAACACTGCCTGGAGGAAGGCTTAATAGGGAAGATTAAAAACTAGCAAAGAAAAATTAATCTTTCCATTTAATTCTATATTGCTCATGACACCCAGGACAACGATGAACCCACTCGGAGCTGGTGGGGTTTCTTGCTGGTCCGGAACCTGCTTTTCGGCATGGCAATGGGTTTGGTTTTGGTCCATAATGTCCTTCCCAAAGCACCTCCATGGTCCGTACATGGAGGGGTGCTCTGCTCCAAGTCCTGGAGCCTGGCCAGCACAAGGGCTTTTTCTTTTTCTGGCCCTCAGTTTTCTCTGTGAGATGCTCTGTGAGTGCTTCAAGGCATTTCTGCAGTGCAGATTCCCAGAGGAATGTTTGCTCGAGCACCGTATCTGCTCAGCTGGTGCTTGCAGTTGCCTCGTGTGGGGTTTCGCATGGCAGTCCAGCCTTCTCATGCGTTGACATTGTTTATTTGAAAAATGTGTTCAGGTATTCTTTGAATTTGGCTTTAGAATGTCCTTCCAACTCGCTCTGTCCCACATACCTGTACTGCAGGCTGCAGTAATCTCCCTGGAGGAATTTATGTCGTGTCATCCTCAGGGGCTCACACAGCAATGATGATGCTGGGAAGGTTTCTTATTTTCATCTCCTAATCCTTTTCCTTAAAGAAAGGCGAAGCAGCTCCCATCAGGACCCACAGCCTCACGTGGAACTGGAGGCAACATAGATTAGTTTTGGGAAATAGTCTGGAATCTTTGTATACTCAAACATCTTTGTGCACTCAAATATATATCCTCTTTTGCTGTGTGAGTGTACAGACAGCAGGGGCTGCAGCTGATGCTGTATTTGTGATGGAGGGTTTATGGGGCACTGCGGGGTGGATCTGCAGATGAATGAGAGGCTACATGTGCCTGGGTACAATGAAGCCCACGAGCGATGCATCTACATGTGCACAGCTGCTGTAGGAAGGTGTGCTAGGAGGTGGCATGAGTTTTTGTGTGCTCTATGTGTGCTGGCACTAGTGGTGTTAGACTGCATTTCACATTCGCCTTCCAAAACACCATTCCATCTTCCTCTTTATCTCATAAAAGCCAGAGAAATAATTTGCTGTATAGTTTTAATTGACTCTGATCCCTTTGTCCCCAGCATGGCGAGCATTACAGGATTGAAATATTTGAGGGGAGCCATTTTAGAGGTCCCAGCCTGGAGCTGACAGAAGATTGCTCCTTCCTGCAGGGACAAGGCTGGGACAACACCTGCATCAACGCTCTCAAAGTGTACGGTGATGGCGCGTAAGTAACCACGTGCATCCCAGCGCGCAGCCACTACGATGCTTCCTGCCCCGTGCACTCCTTGTAGCCAGTTCTGCAGGGGAGTGAGGCAGGTGCAGAGACTTCCCCTAGTTGTGGAAGAGCCTGTCGATGCCAGGGGGACTTCAAGAAAACCTAAAACTGTGAGTTAAGTCTATGGTTTAAAGATGCATTTTAGTGCCTGCCCATTAAGACCTGCTTCAAAAAGGGTATGATATTTGAAGGGTGGCAGCTAAACGCAGGCTACAAGAGCTCTGAGACGCACTTTTATAGGGTGTATGAAACAAAAAGTCTAAAAATAGGTTTTGGTTTTTTTTTTCCTTCCTTCCTTCCTTTAAAACGTTACTCTGCAAGCTTCCAAACACCCCTTTAAAATCTTTCAGGGAGGGTGTATGGCTCCAGGCAATGCAGGTCAAAATGTAGGGAATGCAGGTCATAGAATCATAGAATGGTTTGGGTTGCAAGGGACCTCCAAGATCATCCAGTTCCAAGCCAGCTGCCATGGACAGGAACACTTCCACTGGATCAGGTTGCTCAACGCGCCATCCAGCCCAGTCTTGCATGCTTCCAGGGATGAGGCATCCTGCTTTGCTTTGCAAGTGGCTTCATCAAGGTCTGCTGTGAAACCAGAAACTTCCTCCGTGAACAGCAAGAATTAGGCAGTAGTGTCTCACCTTAAAATTAAATCCCATCTCTTAAAGAGAGGGGCAACTGCAGGAGCATGGAGATAGGATGCCTGCACGCATAGGCAGCCCAGTAGGTTTTTGATCACCCTTGGTACCTAATGAACCTGCTTTGCAGATGCATTACCAATGCTCAGGCCCCATCCTCCTGCCCCTGCAGATGCTCTCAAAAGCCTTGAGAGGACAGCAGCTTTGCCTCCTTGCTGTTGGATGGTAATTTGCCTTTTGTCAACAGTGTCGGTCCTTTTAATGTTTTTTTTCCACTCCTGTTGTGAGACAGGTTGTTATTTGGCTGCATCCTCTTTCCTCTGTTCAACAATTCTTACTGCAAGGGTTCTGGGAATGGGGGAATGCCATAAAATCCTCCCAGAGCTGGGCAGGGGGTGACTGGAGTGAGGCACAGGGCAGAGGAGGGAGTGCAAAAGTGCCCTTCTCCATGTGTCCTGGACTGGATATTGCGCATCTCACCTGAGCCCGTCATGGGATGTTGAACTCCTCCTATCCACTGCCTCTTTTTCTCAGGATAGGAAAAAGGTTGTTGCCATCCAAGCTTGTGACAACCTGACAGCAAGTATCCTGAAGGACCCCTTCTAACTGAACTGAGACCTCGCCTCTTCAGAAAAAAACAGACTTATGATCAGGCAGTGATGATTCATTAACACAAAGGAGCAGAGCTGCCAGCTCCTAATGGGAAGAAATGGCTGGAGCCCACCGGGGGGCCCCTTAGTGCAAGGAGCATTGAACCAAAAGGCATTAGAGTACCAACACCATAAAGCCAAGACAGAGCCTGTGAGTACTCTGACAAGAGCTTTAAGGCCAATTATTTACCACATGTGTCCCTGTAGCAGAGCCTGGAGCTTGAGAATTTGGGATGCTGCCCAGAAACTTTCAAGCACTTAAATTTTTCACATTGATATTCCCCCTTCCCTGAAAAATATATAAGGGGTGCAAAGCATGCTTCCCTTCGCATGGGAGCCTAGACTGTTTGTGTTAATATTGCATGGCTTCTTAAAGACTTTGAGCAGCGATAAAAATTAGGAAAAATAAAATACTGAGCAGAGCGTGGTAAGGAAATGTGCTGAGTTTTGCAGAGTTGCATTCAGATCCTGGGAAGATGGTGATTGAAAGCACAGGCAAGGGTTTGTAAAGGCCATTAAAAGGCAGGGTGATGCAGAGGGATCTGCTGGCAGAGAGGTGAGACCACGGAGGAGAAAGACATCACTTTCTCCTTCAGATAGATTGTATAAGCCTAGGTGACCTCAGAGCTTCTGTAGCTGGTACTGGGCTCAGCCTGGCAGGCTGACAGCCCTGTCCTTGAGCATCTGGAGAGTGGAAGAGATCAGGTCACTGGAAATGAGGGGAGTTGCAGTCACAGGCTGTCTACAGCACATCCTGAGGCTGAAAGTGGGTCTGATTTACCCTGTGCTTGCTGAAAAGCAGGGTTCCCCAATTTCCCTGCCTGCTCCCAGTAGCGCTGAAGTTTTGCTCTGCAATTTTCCCCCTTAATTCCCTCAATGCAACATCCATCTGGTTTCTCAGTGGAGCTGAGGGTGTCCAGCACCTTCCCTGCTGCCCTTTCAGAGTTGGTGACTGCTACCGCACACAGCCAGAAGGGTTGATGATAAAGCTGTTAAAGCCATGCTGGAAATGAGCTTGCTATTTTGGATCAGTTTTGAGATGTTACCGCCTCCTCGGAAGCTGTTGCAGTTTGCGTGGCAAGAGGCTCTGCCCATCCCACGGCCAGAGCCAGCTCCAGTATTGCAGATGGTATCAACTGGTTTCAGATGAAGACATGCACCTCTTGTCCCCCTTTGTGCCTCGGCTGCTTCGCAGAGGATTGCTTAGAAACTTCAGAAAGCTGTATTTGTTTTACAGTCCAGGAAAAATACCCCAAAAAGGGCTTTTCTAAGCTATAGTGATGTAATTTGAAGGAATCAGACCAACCATTTATTCTGCTGAAGCGTTTATGAGCATTTGGTAGATGTTCTGCAGTCAGGCTGTGGAATATCAACCAGAACAGGTACCCAAACGTTGCTGTTCAAGAAATGTTGTGTATTTCTCAGCAGAGGCAGTAGCTGCTCATGGCACTGCTTGAGTCCTGTGTGGTGAATAAGTGACCTTGAGCCCTACTGAAAGCATCTCACTCAGTTCAGGCTGAAGTTGCAGTGGTCCCCTGCTAGATTTTCAGTGTGAGCAGCCAGTTTTGGCTTCCAGGGCTTGAGCTGGTTCCATGTGAGTTTTATTCCCGTGTCCTCTGGGCTTATGTGCTAATGAAATACAGCACCAAGATGTTTGAGGGCTGTGTGCTATGTGTCTGGATCAGCTCTCCCATGCTGGGCTTGAGGACAGGATCATCTTTTTTTTCTGTTTTCTGGGCTCCTGACAGACTTTTATTTCCTCTCTCACTTATGGTCTCAGAGAACGTAAATTTTAGGCAATAAAGGAACAGCTAAGTAAGCCATACAAGTCTTCACTCATCACCTTGCACTGCCAATACACTCCAGTCCTTTCTGCTACTCCTTTTATTCTTCTTTTTTTGAAGCAGAGGGACAAACTGGTGGGTATGTAACACCTCACCAGGTTGTGTAATCTGCTTCCATCTGCCCCAGTGCCTGTCCCATTCCCTCCATGTGACTGTGCAGACACATCAGCCACGTGTCTGCAGAGAAATGCAGAGTTCTTGGGAAAGAGTCACTATGAGCTCTACTGCCTGCACTATTTCCCAGGCTCCACCAGTTGTGGAAAGATACCCTAGAGTAGAGCAGAGCTGGAGGAACCACCATAAACCGGTGGGTCAGCAACACCCTGTGAACACCCATGTCCTACCATCATGCAGTATTTCAATAGGATTAGATATTCTTAACAGGAGGGAGTGATTGGAAGGTGCAGAAAAAAAGGATCAGGAGGGCTTTAAGGGGGGGGATGGTGATCTGATGGAGAAAGGCTCATGATCCTTCAAAAATAAGGAGAGGTGCATTTGAGCTGAAGGAATGGGGTAGAAAAGGAAACAAGCCATGTGTGCATTATGAACAAGGTGTATCTAGGGGAGGAGGATAGCTCTATAAATTGTTCTTTATTAAGCTGAGGAACTGAGCATGTTTTTTGACAGTGGACATCAGGTATGTGATGGGAGGGACGAGGCATCAGGACAACTTTCCATTACACTCACATGAGCAGCAGGCAGCTTTCTCCATGAGCTGCAAAGTGAACTTCAAAGGAAGACTCTGAGGACAACTTAGTAAGTCCAGTTTGGATACAAACTGGCTGCAAAAAGTGCCAGAGAATGAACTTGTTTGTTTGCAGAAAATGCTCGGGATCCAAACTTTTTGGCTGAGTGCACTGCAGCAATGCTGCAAAACACAGTCACGCAAACCCAGGCAGTGGGGTGGAGAGGGGCACCAGGCAGGCAAGAGCTCAACACGCCAGTCATATCAGTGCACAGGCAGATGGGAGAGGGAACCCACCGCAATCCCACCTGGTGGCCACTCAGAAACACAAAATAAGTTCAAATATGTCAAGGAATCTGTAAAGTGGCTTGACTCAATACCTTAACCTTCTATTTTGTTTTCTTTTTAAAAAAAAAATAATTCCTGTAGGTGGATGGTTTTATAAATAGCTTGTTTTTCCTAGGACTCCAGCTTTTTGCTCTGTGTCAGATTGATCTGAATTCACCAGTCTGACTCTGGAAACCCAGCAGTCTTTGACCTACCCAGTACTTAGCGGAGTTTCTCCCTGGAAATCCCACATACAGTAGGTCCCAACCCAGATGTCACAACAAGAGATAGAGCACAGAAATCAAATGATACAGAGGGTTGTATTTGTGCTCTGTTGTCATTGCTAAATGGGACAAGCAGCAGAAATCCTTCTAAAATCCTTTTTAAAGTTGCAAAGAAAAGAACAAGGCAGAGATGAGCAATTCAGCAATGATGGGGTGGAAACCTGACTGCAAAATTATCAAAGTAATGGCAAAACTTGATTAGAAAACACGGGAGATATAAATAGAGAAAAGAGGTGATAGTTGTGGACACATTAAAATCAAGTCACAGTGTGTATTAAAGAAATAAAGGGAGAGAAGAGCGGCAAAATTTGCCCCTCTTCACCATCAGAATTTCTCCTTATTTAAGATCTTCTAATGGAGAGAGACATGCTAAAGAAACATAGCCAAGCTAGGCGAAGAAGCCAAACATGGCAAAGTCACCATGGCTGTTCAGTGCTGTATCTGTTTGACTGCATTCCAAGGGAAAGTTGTAGTTAACTCAAGACATAAAGCGAAGATAACCAAGCCCAGTCCTGCCCTCTGATGGAAAGCATCAAAGACAGGCCATTGTGAATTACTAGCAAAGAGAGAAATTATTAAATATGGTTCCCATCATAGCTAATGAGTCAATTCAAAGATGTAAAACATCTTTCAAGCATTGCACGTTTTTCCCTGTAGCCCAAAATGAGTTTATCCAGGGGATGAGGGGATTCATGTCCTTCTTCAGCACTATCAAATGCTATTAAATTGCTCCTCCTGCACATGGTGAAGCTCAGAGACATCCATTCCTGTGAAGAAGGGAGCCCGTGGCCTTGGGCTTCATCACTGGTATAACCCAAACCAACTTCTTCTAAAGTCGAGGTCCAATGTGGCTGTGGATAATTGCCAGGCTATGCTGGAAACAGGCAAAGTGCCAGCAGTTAACTCCACAAAGGGTATTTCTGTGGGCAGGATGGGACCGGGACTGCAGAGGGGCCATCAGACCCTGGTATTTTACACTACTGCAGTGCCTAACTGCAGCCACTCAGTGTGGGCACGAGGCCACCTCACCTGACCACATTGTTATGACTCAACTAACCCTCCCTTTCTGCTCAGGTGGGTGCTGTATGAGGAGCCCAACTACCGGGGCCGTATGTATGTGGTGGAGCGGGGTGAGTTCAGCAGCTTCAATGCATGGCAGGCACGCAGTGCGAGCATCCAGTCCATCAGAAGAGTCATCAACTACTTCTAGCTGAGCTTTCGTCCTACCAGCAGTGGCCTGAGACCAGGCATTGCCCCCCTTCCCCCTCACTGATTTGTGGAATAAATTGTTAAACACCAGATTTTTGGCTCTCGGTACTTTTGCCCATTACTTGCATAAAGCCAAGAGGGAATGGACTTGGAACCTCTTGAAGCTTAATTTACATTCTATGAATATGCTATTTTTATTCTGCAGTGATTTATAAGGAGGACATGAGGGTGGATGGGCCAGAACTGGTGGTGACAAGCAGACCTGAGAACATGCTCCCTGGTGTGCTTACGGTCTAAGGTGTTTTCACTCTGCCCTGTCCAGGGCCACCACACGATGGACTTGGCTGACTCCTGATGCCTGGAGGGGGTCACGTTGCTGCACGTGTGCTTTGTGAGCACAGGAGTGCAGCTGCCAGAGGGTCTGCTCGTGCCATGGGAGGATGCAAGTGCGGATCATGTCAGAATCTGACTGACTCACAGGGTCTGAGCACAATGTGCTGATTCTGATGCAAAGGTGATAGAAATTATTCACCCTGAGTTGACCTTAGATCAATACACATTAAAAAATATATTTAAAAAAGATTCCACAAAGGCACAAAATCTGAGCAATCTTCTCTTTTCTCCTGATTCATAAGCTCTTAGACCAGCAATGACATTTTGAGGGGGTGGCAGTGAAGAAAGCAGCCACAGCACCGACACTTTCTGCACAGCCCTCTTCCCATCCTTCTGGCCTTTTGATGCTCCCAGTTCATTCCAATTGTTTCGGTGCCCCAAAACACCATTTGGTTCTTGGCAGCCAGAATGGGAACAGCTAGTTCAGCTATAGACCATCCACTACAGCCTGGGTGCTTCCCTTGGCAGTCAATGCCCAGAAGTCAGGTGGCCTCCTTTCCATAAAATCATAACCCAGTATTAGATAAGAGTGTTTGTGACTATTTCATAAAGGGGTCATTTTATTCTTTTCACTCCGTTATCCCATTAGCTGTTAAAGCTTAGCTGTCTGATGCATCCTGACAGGCACGGGCATGGTGCCGGCAGAACTACAACGCTCTGCGTTAATCCATTGGGAAGGCTGCTGATCTAACCACTGTCCCCAGCCCTTTGAAGGGACATGAGTGAGGCTGACAGGTCCCCAGCACACTGGAGCACAAGGCGTGCGTGCCTTCAGGGCTGCTTGAGTTTGTGCATCTGCAGTGGGATCCTGCCCTGCACAGAGTGACTGGGAGCAGGGGTCTGCATCCTGCTCTGATACTGGATCTAATTGCCATTTATCAATTTAAACTCCTCTGCCTCGTCATTCATGTTTCCACTTGAGCTTCTTGGCTCCCTGTGACTCTCTACCAGTCAGAGGACTGGGGCAATTGGTGACAACTGGGTCTGTACCCATGTGACAAGGACATGTGCTGTTCGTTCAGGTGGTACCAATGGTAGAGTTGCATCAATTGGGATTTGCCTCAGATGCATCTATGTCATGGGATGGCCAGAGGAATGGAACATTTCTATGAGGAAAAACTGAGAGGGTTGGGGTTGTCCAGCCTAGAGAAGAGAAGGCTTCAGGGAGACCTTGTAGTAAGTAACCTTCTAGTACTTAAGAGGGAGCTACAGGAAAGCTGGGGAGGGGCTCTTTATCTGGGATTATAATAGTGACAGGATGAGGGGTAATGGATTTAAACTGAAAGAGGGTAGATGTAGATTAGATATTGGGAAGAAATTCAACACACTGAAGGTGGTGAGACACTGGCACAGGTTGTCCAGAGAAGTTATGGATGCCCCATCCCTGGAGGTGTTCTGGGCCAGGTTGGGTGAGGCTTTGAAAAACTTGATCCAGTGGAAGGTGTTCCTGCCTTGGCAGGAAGGTTGGAACTGGATGATATTTAAGGTTCTTTCCAAACTAAACCATTCTGTGATTCTATATGTGCAATGGGGTGCATAGAAATACAAAAAGAATTCTACTTGGTGAATTTAGCAATAATTTAGGTGATGTTTGCCTTAGGGGTGATACAAGCAATTATGCCCTTCTGGAGACAGCCTGGCGACTGGATGTTGTCCTTTACCCAGATCATTGCAGAAGCACAGCAGACCAGCTCCATCCTGCAATAGTTGTATCCTAGCTGGCTTGTGGTGACATATGGTCCATTGGAGCCAAAAAAATATTTAACCATCTTTAATGGATTGCAAGGTATTCCTGTGTCAGAGGAGAAGGCAGGGAAATGATTCATTCATTGAGTGGGATGCACAAATGTACAACTCATGCATCAACTCTTGCGTATTTCATTTTCTTTTAATTAAATGCAGCTTATGAAAGATTTTAGGAGTCCTTCCAGGATTAGCGTTGCTCCTGCTTCGTGAAGGCTCTAATCTGCTCCTGAGTTCAATGCACTCTGTTAGAAGTTAATATTCAGTCATATGCATTTCTCTCTGTTGTGACCTTCTGGCCATTAATCTTTAAAAAAAACCCACAAATATGGTCCTAAAGAAAGACAAGCATTGAATTGTGACTAGCTTTAAAGGAGGATTTTTCAGTCATTTGAAACACATTCAATGTCACAATGCAACATGCGGGATAAAGAAACCAAAGCTTTAATATATACACTAACTGGAATCCCAGATGCACTAAGTAGTTGGAGAACAAAAGAGAAGATACTAAAGGATGGCTCATCCAAGCTGGTTCCCCTGACAACAGCAGTGTCAGCCCAGAAATCCGCACACCTGGGTTTCTCAGCACTTGGTGCACAGAGCCTGGGAGATGACCACCCCACTGATATTAGGGTCAGACATGTGACAGCACAGATATTCTGCTGGATGGCTTCCAGTCTTGGTGGTTCAGCCTCCCTCCTAGCAGACCAGCCCATAGAACGAACCACTGACATTCCCCCCCAACCCCTCCATGCTTCATGGGATATGTATACACAGATGTACAGGCTGACTCCAATACACAACTACCGAGTGCAAGCCCACTTCATCTATATACTTCAAACTCATCACTTGTTTGCATATTATAACAGATTAATATTTGTTATTTAAATTGTGTAAGTACTTAGGAGCCCCAGTCCTCAACTGAACTCTGTTGCATACTAGAAATTAAAAGCACAAAAAAAGGCAGTCTGGTTAATCCACGCTGTTGCATGGAACCCTGTTTGTACCAGCTATTGTTTAGCTACCTATCACACATTCTACACGTCTGTAATATGCCTGCAGACTAAATACTCACCATTTATTAACATCTGATATCCCATTTATGAACATTCTCTCAATGTAAGGAGCTAGTCTCATATGTAAAAAAAAAAACAAACCTCTGCATGCATTACATCACTAAAAATTGGCAGCAGGGAACTGAATTCCATCTATTTTTTCTTGATTTGAAACTTAAGTAGGGTGGCTGTGGGCCTAATCCAAACACTGATGCTGCAGGAACATGCATTGCGTTGGCAGTGGGGGAATGTGGCTCTCCTTCTCTTCCTTTTTCCCTCCCCCTCATTGCTAAATCTGCACTTGTTTAAAGGACAGAATGTACAGATCCCATATGTTTGCTATGGTTAGTTGTTTGTTTGGTTTGTTGTTTTTTTTTTTAATATTATTGACATGGCTCTAGTATGAAATGCTATGATTTGTGAGTTTATAGCATATAAAATATAAATGACAAAAATGCCAGCTCGATGTGAAGTGGCTGTGAGATTGTGCAGCAGAGATTTGAGCTGTACATCATTAAACTGAATGGCTGAATGAGTCTTGCTACGTGCAGCGAGGAGGTAAGTGATGGATTAAGGAAATTGGAAACTGTTCTACAAAACGCTAGAGATAAACCAAAAATTTATCAAATGAACAAAAGAGGCAAGTTATTAATTACAAGAGAGGGAACAAAATGAAATCAGCTCCATCTGGAAAACCAGGAAAGCCCTAATAATCAGCATTACTGGTCTTGGCCAGGCCGCTGCAGTGTAATATTCAGAATAACTTTGAATTACATCTGGCCCCAAAGCAAACAGCTCCTGCCAGAATGCCTGCGTACACGAATATCTTTTTGCTGTAGCTGGATAATGTGGGAATTTGATGGAATATCTCTTTCAAATGAATCCTTGGAAGACACCCGAGCAACTGCAGTAATTTCACATTGCTGTGTTACCCAGTACATCTAGGTAAAGGTGGAATCTCCCTACCAATCCACTGTTGGCATGCTTGACGTTGTCATAGCTCAAATTAGTCTCTGCTAACTGCTTACACAGGGTAATGGGCTGCAGGGCCACTTCCCTTCCCTGGGGATTTCAAGAGGAATCCTCCTGCTACTGAGACTGCCCGATGCTAATACTTTACTCTGCTTTCTTCTCTCTTCTTCCAGAGATACCTCTCTGGGCCTGGTAAAAATTAATTCACCCTTTGGTGTCTGCTAGAGCTGTTTTATTAGGTCTTTAAGCAGAAAGTCTTGCTCAACACTGACCTCTCTGACTGATGGCAGAAAAGAAATTATCACCTTCAAAGAACATCCCTGACATATGGCACAAGGAGGAGAGCTGTGGTCACTGTTAAACCTAAGCAACAACAGGGTGGAAACGTAGAGGGGACACACCTTAGCAGTTTGGAAGCACTGACAGATGCTGGCTCTCGTGCTTCACCTGATTTGGGTTTAGCTTTCTGTTGTATTAAAGATAAGGAAAGACTAACTTGCATGAAAACAGATTTGGCTTTGAAATGTTTACTATACATGGGGTCAGCCTTCTGTTCAGGATCAAATCTGATATAGCTAACAAGTCCTTGGATCAGATTATATCTGCCTGATGTGGTCAGCATCTTCAGCACTGCAGAAGGTGATTTGCTTTGGGTTTTAATTTTAAATCACCTGGTTTATTGGAGAGGTTAAATTCATTTAGAACAGCCTCCAGTGGTTGGGACTCATGTAGCTTGGTGACCTCTTGGTCCAAAAGTAACCACTCTATCAACAGAGGAGCTGCAGTAACGTCTGACACAATTTGAACTATTCCCATATATACTGGCAGCTATGAAGAAAACAAAACACCCATGGAAAAAAGTGAAAAGGGGCAGAAGTAAAATGTGTATTAATTTTCCATGGAGCAACAGAAACATTGAAGAAAGAGCAAACGGGTGCACCATGTTTTGCAGGTGACCATCTTTATTCTGTTCAGCATAAGTCAGTTTGCAATCAAGTCAAGCTGTCCCAGTTTAAGCATGTTAACATTTGGAGGAACGTACTAGTGTATTCAGTCAAATTGTGCGTGAAGCAAACATGAAACCATATTGAAATTGTTAATGTAAATTCCTTCTTTAAATATGATGGTCTCTAGTGGATTGTGGTAAATCTGCATTCTGTGTAGGCATTCACACCTGCACTCACACAGTCCAAAATGTACTGAATGCTTCCTCTCAGTCAGAATGGTTCTATGTGCTCCTGCAAGGATACTCCAATGTCCGGAATGGTGTGGGATCAGATCCTGCTTTTCATGGGAAAATTGTGATTTTTCAATTTTTTTTTTTTTTTAACTCATTGCAACAGTTTTGGGATGCTGCCACTTGGTTTGTTTTGTCTGATATAAACAAAGCTGTTTTCTCATGTGACTAGTTCTTGGTGGTCACCAGTGTTGTTCATCATTTGTGATGGGGTAAGAGAGCCATGCAACTCCTTTCCCTCAAATACCATGCCAGGCAAGCCAACCCTCTCATGGTCAGCACAGGTTTATTCATGTTTTGGGAGAGGCACTTTTAAGCTTTGACATTGCTGCCCATGATGATGGTGGTGGGAAGGTGGGTGAATGATCCTGACTCATAGATGGGCAAGACTCTGTGGTTTAAGCTGATTTTCCCCTTGCATTTTTTGTGCTGTTTGCAATCAACAGCTTAGAGAGAGTAACAGCAAGAGCATCCACGGAATGGAACTTTTCTTTGAATGCCTTACTGAAGGTACCTACCACCAAAACAAGCCTCTCACCTGTACATTACCCATTACTATGTGCTACTTGTGCCATAAGGTACTAAAACATAACAGAACTCCTTCTGACACACTAAGACACCTAAAACTATAAGCTTAGTTTTAGTTCTACAGAGTAGGCTGTACAAGAATCCAGCTCTTAAATCAAGCTAAACTTTTCAAGAAGACAAAGCACAGTATGGGCTAGTCCACATGCAGAGCTGACCTCCTGAACTATGTGAGTGCAACAGCTGCTCCGGTAATGTAAGTGGGAATCAAAACTGCTGAGATTTGCAGAGCTTTATGTGGTTGCCATTGGTTTTCTTGGCTGGTAATGCAAGAAGAAAATAATAACATTTGAGTCATCTGAACCTACAATAATAATAATAATAATAACAGGATTCCAAAGGTTTTATTTTGTGTGTATCCTGCTATTATTGACTTGCCCTTTGAAATTATTTTTCTGAAAATAATAGAGCTTCTTTTTTTTTTCACTGACATCTGGGGCCAGATCTATTTGTCATCTACCTTTCAAAGAGAGGGGAATAAAAGCAGGCAAAGACCATTTTTACTTCTTGAATGTATCATTTCAGTTCAGATGACAATCTGCATTTGAAAGGTTTCAGAGATATTTTTCTATAGCTTATTAATAAACAACAAGCTGTATCCTGAGCTGCATCAAAAGAAGCGTGTCCAGCAGGTCAAGGGAGGTGATTCTCCCCCTCTATTCTGCTGTGTTGAGACCTCAGCTGGAGTGTTGCATTCAGTTCTGGATCCCTGAGCACAGGAAGGACACTTAGCTACTGGACTGGGTCCAGAGGAGACCATGAAAATGATCAGAGGTCTGAGGCACCTCTGCTACGTGGACAGGCTGAGAGAGTTGGTGTTGTTCAGCCTGGAGAAGAGAAGGCTCTGGGGAGAGGTTATAGCAGCCTTCCGGTACCTGAAGGGGCTCCCAAAAACATGAAAACAGACTTCTAGCAAGGCCTGTTGTGACAGGACAAGGAGTAATGGCTTTAAACTAAGGAAGGATAGATTTAGACTAGATATAAGAAAATTCTTGCAGCAGTGGTGGTGAAACACTAGAATGGGTTGCCCAGGGAGGTAGGGGAGGCCCATCCCTGGAAACCCTCAAGGTTAGGTTGGATGGGACTCTGAGCAACCTGATTGAGTTAAAGATGTGCCTGATCCTGCAGAGGGGGTGGACCAGATGACCAGTAAAGGTCTCTTCCAACCCATTCTATGGATTCTGTGATTTTATATTTAACAGCCAGCTCCCTCAACAGTTAAGGACCATCAGAAATACGGACTCCATGACACTGCAAAATCTTATGATTACGCTGAATGATACTTCTTTTCAGCTGCATTTAGACAATGTAGGTTTGGAGACCAAAAAAAAAAAAAAATTCTGGTAGGAATTCAAAACCTCTGTAACACCCCCCTAGGCCTGGGATTTGTCTAATAGTTTTCTATTAAAGAGGTTTTTTTGGCTGGAATGAAATACCAGACAGAGTTTCCTTTGTTCCACTTCTTGAGGTATTTTTTTAACCTTTTCTTTCAAATTGGCATTTGGTTTTTAGCACAAACTCGCTGTCAAGATGACAGAAGCTACAGGGGAGAGCATAGGTTACAGATTCTCAGAGTTTGCACTGATTCCTTGTTCATTCCCCAGCACCTCCCTGAAAGGATAACAATAGTAAGAACAATAGTTGGGTCCAAATTGCCTGTTGAAAGAAGCAGCTAAGCACTTTGACTTGTGTGGAAAAGACCCCAGACAGTGTCAGGAGATGTCAGTCTCAGTGTTCTGCTATTGACTTCTGCTCGGTGCAGCAATGACAGGGAAGCTCTGATTTCCCAGCTGAGAAGTGTGATTACCCAGTGTTGAGGGCAGTCAGTGCCAATTAGTGTGAATTGGGGCAGGCTCAGAGCTGTGTGTTGGCTACTGCAGCCTGTCCTAGAGGTCTGGTGCAGAACTGGCTTATCAAGCAAGCCAGGTAGTTCAAGCAAGTTTGTGTAGCCTGACTACACTGATTTACTGCAGCCAAACAGCTGGCCAACAGCATGTAAGTGTTCTGTATGGCTAAAAATCATTCCTCACGTTACCATTCCTGTTCAAGAGCTTCAAGACTGCATATTTCAGCAGCGCCTCTGCTATTGTTTTTGTCATTTCAGTGGTTTGGTTGTGAAATTCATGCTTGAGGAAACAGGGGAGAAAAAGTCCCAAAGCAGCTGACCAAGGTAAACAGAATTTCCTCCATCCTGAATCTTTTTTCCTGCCACTTCTGTGCCATTGTAACTCACTGAGAATCCATCTCCATACGTTAAACATCAGATATTTACTAACACCCTTGCAGAGTGCTGATTAGATGAAAATGCCATATCAGATTGAAGGCTGGAAGTGAATCAAGGCCATTGGTTTGATCAGCTTCTCCTTTCCTTCATGAATGCAGAAATCAGGAGAACAAGCACCTTTCTCATTATCAAGTGGTAACGGAGATCATAGTTAGATTTAGAGAGGAGAGAGGAAAAGTATATTCCCTAAGGTTAATAACCTTCACTAATGTAACTGATTTAGCTTTAGCAAAGTGAGTTGCTGGCGAAGCTGGGCTCTGTATGTTTTGCTTCCTCATTGCATGGCTATGCCTAAGGGTGATCTGAAGGGTTAATAGCACAACTCCTGGTCCCCTTTGTATTTATCTGTATGACCATAAGTAATGCACATTTTGAGCAATTGCCTCCAAACCGAATAGATCTGTGAGAGGAGATGGATCACTTACAGAGCAGAACAGGAAGAGCCTGCAGCTGTCTTCCAAAAGCATGGGGTGGTTATTTTGTAGGTCCTAGCGCCGTTCTCGGCATGTCCTGAGGCTCAAACACTTAATCAGCATGATTATCATCACACAAACGCTGCCAGAGCGTTTGATTTGCACATTTACTCTTTTACCAAATGAATAATCTTTCCAAAACCCCGTGATGTTTGAGCCTCTGTCATAATTCTTCTGCATTCTGGATGGTTTTCCTGGCTGCTTGGGGTTTGGCACTTGTGTAAAGAGGTGTAACAAGAAAAGTTATTCACAGGAGACTGTAAGATAAAGCAGGCAACTCAGTCTGGTTTAGCTAAGGCCTCATTCTCCTGGGACTGAAGCCTGGCCATGGTGTAAGCAGATGCAGCAGCTTCTATTGCACTTTGAGGGGGAACTGTATCTGCTTAGACTAGGGGAGGGATTTTATTCTGGGAGAGCAGATGTTCTCTCAAAATGGTGTAAGCTGCAGGGAACTGTGCTGGGTCTGTATATTTTCATTGTCCTTGGATCTCAGTGGGTGCATCACTGCTGCCTTCCAACAGCTTTCCATGTTGGCATGCTCAAGGCCAAATTCTCTGGGAGCTCACCCTGCCTCAGCCTCAGAAGGTCTCCACTGGTGTGACAACAGCCCAGGCAAAGATTTATGGGAGTATCTCAGAAATACCCTCCCTTTCATCAGTCTCAAATCACATCTTTGGGCGCAGGGAACAGCTAACAACCAGTGAGCGACTCAGATAATTCTCCAAGTCTTGGTTTTGTGGCACAGGCTCTCTTTGCCCCTCTCTGGAAGTGGATCATCCCATCTCATGGAAGACCAGCTGCTCTACACCTCCAGAAGCAGTGCTGAGCCCCAGGTCACTCCAATGCTTTATGCTCACCCCTTATTAGAGTTTATCTCTGCTATAAGGGCTCCATAAGGCATACATAGGTGCCTGTGCCTTCTTTCTTTGCCTCACCTTTCAAATTATGCTCAAATGTCACCAGACTATAGCGCCAACCCTTCTAAGGAGCCCATAGTCCTCTCTCTCCATTTACAGCTTTGGCTCCTGGCTTCTCCTCTGAATCACAAAATGTCCTGTTCCCTGCAGCCAGCGCACTGCTCTTTCTTCTGTTTCTTCTCCATTTCTCTCTCTCTTTCTCTTAAATAGTTGGCAGGAGGCCCTTTCTTTCATAACTTCAAGTCATTTTTGCCAGGTGACCCTGTGAGTAATCTCCCCCAACAAATAAGCAAAGGCCTGGTTAAAAGACCACTTCTGGCAGGAAGAATATTCTTCTTTTAAACCCCCCTTATTATTCCCTCCAGTGGGTCTCTCCGGCAAACACCACAGAATCCTGATCACCTGTGTACCCAGACCAGACACAGCTCTGTGGCACACGAACACGGTTTTTATTTCCCACCCCAATGCACGGCTCTGGGAAGAAGTTAACCTCTGGAGGCCAGGAAAAAGGCAGCAAAAAACTTAATAGCTTCAGTGATTCACACAGAGCATTCCATAAAGTGACACAGCAATTGCCTTTATTCCCCAGAGCTGCACACACCAATTATTATTATTTTTTTTTGGTCGTTTCACCCAACAGGCATTTTAAATGTCACAGTTTATATCCTTGATGAATTTCACTTGTGAGTGTTGCTGCTAAGACAGGCCATATTGTGGCATCAATTTTTAATCAGGTTGTTCCCTCAAACTCAACAGGGAGTTGTGCCTGAGATCTGCTGGTGGTATAAATCAAGAAGATGTGCTGTTAGCATTTTTATTACTCACTTTATGCCTCTCCATGAAAAAGAAGGAAGATAAAAGAAGCGTGAGAGAGCTCAACAGAAAAAAAACCCAACTAAACATTGCTCCATTTCTGATTAAATCTGTCTACTTTATATCCATGAAAGTGCAGTATCAGCCTTCCTTGGAATTCAGTTTGTTTTTCTTCCTGGCGCTTAGATGCTGGAGTTTGGGACTCCTGACACTTGCCCAATGAGGAGCTGGATGCTTGACCCCCAAGTCTGGCATGTGGACCATGTGTGAGCTGGGGAATCCGCAGACTGCTCCTCTGCCATTGTCTTTCGGACTGTGTTGTGCCAGTATTGGCTCCATTTTCCAGGACAAAGAACACTCCCTGAATCTCCTGGCCCCACCTAACCCTTTGTTTTGGACGTAGTTCAAGTTCGCACAGAGTGTATCAGTACATTGTTTTCGTGGGCAGCTGGAAAACCTCAGGAATGAATGGAAACAGACAGTTACAGACCAGCTAAATTGCACTCTCTCCTCTTGACAGAAAAGGACTCAATTCGAGGTGAATTCCTAAAACAAGAATGGAACCAACACTTCTGCAAGCTTGGTGGGGGATGGAAAAAGGACAACAGAGATAAGGAAAGACTTATTCCCCAAACAAGCCATGGGGCATGCTCAGTAAGTGAAAACAGACTGACATGCCCCCACCTTTTCTGTCATGCCGGTATAAGAGCACAGAATTTGGCTTCCTTACACATGTGCCAATTTGTGCCCCTCAAGAGAACATCAGTCACCATCAAGACTTCCTCACTTCCATTGCAACACCAATTTTAGCAAGATTTTGCTTGACAATGGCACCATGGTTCCACTGAGGTTTCTGCAGCAGGTTCCAGGACCATTCATCCCAATAGCAGCAACGAGAGACATACTGTGCCCGCTGGTGAACCCAATCTCATGCAAATCACAGATCACATTATCTCTAGTGGCTAGAGGTGGAGCTTGTTGCAGTGCAAAGTTTCCCTGAGCAAACATGCTTTAGGTCAGGTAGAAGTAAAATCCACTCCTAAGGGTGAGACTATCTGAGAAGGCAGAGCCTTCTTTTGAGGTCCACGAAAAATTCACTTTATGAACAGCATAAAGAAGTGCAAAACCCCAAAAGAATAGATGCATCGTGTGAATATTTTCTCTGTGAATCCAACCTGGGATGCTGCACTGGAGCAGCTCAGACTTCAGAAGTCCTGGAAATCCGCATGGGGGCTGAATGCTTACTCTGGTGTCCTCTTTACCAAGTATCACTGGGGCAATTGATAGAGAGAAACAATGAACTGCATTGGCTCTAAACAAGCTCTGGCAGAGCACAGGAGAGAGAAGAAGCTGGGATGGTACTATGTGCTCCCACCTACAGCAACATCCATCTAAGACATTCCCTACCCTTCTCATACCTCCAGAAACAGGTTTGCAGTTCCTGTGGTACCTGTGTCAGAAGCAAGGGCAGCCTGGCCCTGAAAGCCTGGCACAAAATTGGTCAAGGCCATTTTGGGCAGCAGGTTTTGTATCAGTTGTTGGTGTTACTTTCTTAGCTGCAATGAGCTGCAAGAGACCATGAATGTTCCTCCTTATCTAAAGTAACACAGCAATTTGGCTCTACTAACAACAAGGCAGACAAACAACTGAGAAATCTTCCAGAGGCCAGATGTGAATGCAATTGTTAAAATACTGCCTAGGTCACTGGCTGCAACTTCAGCATTTTTGGAACTTTGTTTTTGTATCAATGTCAAAGGCACTGGGGCTCTCTGCTTGCATCAGTACAAATCTGGATTAATGCAGTTAAAGCCAGCACGGTTGTATCTGTGCAAAATCAGTTAAAATGGACTCAGAATCAGACTCAGAAAGTTACCTCTGTGTCACTTAGCAAGACATATTTCTTTTGGCTTCCATTTAGATTTGGTCCTTAAGGAGCCTGTCATAAGAGATATATGGTCTGGGCAAGAGGCCAACTTACCGTCTGGAAGGAACAGCAGGGCTCCCATCAAAGTAGGGAACAGGGTAAAAATGCGCTTTTGACTATTATTTTGTAATTTTGTAAATATTTTTAATTTTGAATTATGCAGTAACGTTCTCACAACACAGTGACATGATGGAAGGGACTTGCCATCTACAGACTGCGTGAGGGGGAAGCTGTTTACGTTAATCTTTAAAACAGCTGCTGTGAGACCTTACACTTTCTGGCATGTAGCGTCTCAAAAATTTCTAGGAAATTGTATCTGATTTCTTTGCCATGGAGATAAGATGCCTCACAGGAGGGTTTTTTAAGCTATTGGTCCATTACAGTGAAAAGCTAATTCAGCCTCCCCTGACCCCACTCTGAGTTCTTGGCTAAACTCCCATTGCCACCAGGGACTGGTGTTCAGGTGAGGTACTAAACCCCTGTTTGTATCAACCAGCAATATCACCATGACCTACCCATTCATTAGGTCATTGAATACCACTTGATTTTTTCAGATCCCAGGCTTTCAGTCTTCTGATATTGATTAGATATAGCCCATCCACCTAGGCAAAGCAGCAGTGGATAACATGGGTTTTGCAGACAGGTATGCTTGTTACAGCAGTATAGGAAACCTAGAAAACCAAATATTTTCAAAAAGAAGTCTTTTGGAAACGCTGCTTCATATCCAAATAAAAAACAGAGTAACTTTGTAGATGTTTACAGGAATTTCTAGGGTATGTGACGATTTCCAACCATCTTTTATACTATAGAGGAAATTTGCTGAATACTTACAGCCAAGCTAGGCTTCTGAGCACTCCAGGACATTTGAAACGACAAAAGATCCATACTTAAACGAGGAAAGGAAGAACTGTTGCCTATGAAAGAGGCCAGTTGAAGAGGGGTCAGAAGGAACTGCAATGCTGACTTAAGTCTTGAAGCTTGGGTCTGAAGTCTGCAAGGATAACTTCAGATGGTGTGCAGAACTGCACACACAGGCACTCTGCCCAGAGCCTCTGAAGGCTTTTGGATGACCCTGAGAGGATGCATGACATTCCAGAGCAGGCAGATGGGGAGAGTTGATACACCTTCCAAACCAGTTTTTGGCGTTTCCTTATACAGTTGCCGATACTACAGTTGTCTGTGTATCCTACATATGCTCCTCCATTCCCGTTCCCCTTGGTGCTTCACACACTGGTGCTTTATAGGTTAGGGCTTTGTGAAGCCTGTTTCTGCACTCCAGCTATGAACTGACACTGTGCTAGGCATCACGGTGAGTGGTGCGTGCACACATCATCTCTCCTGTGTTGCCTACATGGAAAGAGAGCCTCAGCTTACATGCAGGAAGGGGACCACGGTGTATTTCAACAGGTCTTCTAATCTGGGTGGCAAGAAGACTGCTCTAAAGAGAAGAGAGGTCCCATGTGTAGACACTACTGTGACAAGAAGACTGCAGCTGGTCTGTGGATCAAAGCAGCCCTTGCTTTCCAAGAGGCCCCAAGCAATATTACACATAGCTCCGATGTAATGCATGGACACAGCCTTCCCCTCCACTGCGATGGGGGTGCAAAGCCTCACATGGATCTAGAGCTACAAGGTGGTCTACAATAAATTTTGAGGGCTTGGCAAGATCCCACTGGTATGAACTGTTAGGGTATTTCTTTGTTAAATGCTTGGCGGTGAGAGCATCATGTGGCAATGAGCTCCACAGGCTGATTACCCATTGCCTAAAAGGTATTTCCTTTCAGAATTGTGAATTATCTGGCTTCCATTGACTTGCCCTCATTCCTGTGGCATCAGGCTGGGAAACCAAGACATTTTATCCTACGAAGCTATTCTGTGTCATTTTAACACAAAGCTCTGTGCTCATCTTTTAGCTGAAGCATGGCTCTTCCAGGAAAAGTTAAACGTTGCTGTTAATGGACTTACTAAAGAGTGGGAGGAAGAGAAGGAGAGAGCAGCATCCCCTCTCCCTTTGAGCATTAGCACTTGGCTGGTCTGTGGAGCAGGTCATGTACCATTCAAGGAACTGTGCTGACTTCTGCTCCCCCATCCTCACTCCGAAGTATGACTACATCTGCTTGAGTTTTGATAATTAAATCCATATAAAAATCAATTTGCCTTCACCACTGCCAACTCTTAATGCAAGTGAAGCTGCTTAGGCATTGCTAATGTTTTGAATTAAACCATTAGAAGTTGCATTTAAATCTATTTAAGGTTAAATTTTATTTACATTGTACCAGTGTAACTGGATCGATTTTAAAATCAAATTTAACCATATCCAGGCAATTTTCTTAGGGCAGACTAGGTTTGCTTAGTGAGGAACCTTGCCTCTGGAGGCAAAATGTGACATGCTTTTGAGGCTGACAGTTATCAAGGACTGTAACAATACAACTGATTAAAAAAACCCCAAACAAACGACCAAGTCTGGATGTCAGAGCAGGATATGCTGTTATCAATCTTCTGGGCACCTGACAGTAGTTTTAAGAGTGCTGGTTGGCTTTTGCAATTTTCTGAGGTGAGGAAAGAGGAGGCAATACTTAATTATAAGCAATTCTGACAATGATTGGGTTTGACAGCCTGAAGCAGAGCAATAAGATGAAAGTGAAAAGATGCTGGCAGCTTCTGTAGGAATGTGGAGGTGTTGGGATGATGGAGTGGGTTAATTCTCTAAGAAAGATAATTTGCATTGCTGCACACTTTATTCTTTTGTTTTTGGTTGGGTGAGTGGAGCTCTGTGCTGACTTCTTTGGGGCATTATTGGCTCTGTTTCTTTGACAGAACAAAAGAGTCTTTGTTGTCCATCAAAGACCAATGAATTCCATACAGATATCCAAGGCCCCAGAAGGGGGAGGCGAACATGGAGCTGCCTGTATTCCTTCCCCCACAAACAGCATCAATAAAATTATTGAAATAATTTGCATCATTACTGAAACCTTATCAAGGGAAACATTCTTCAGCATTTACATCAGTGCAGCTCCTGATGTAAATGCTGACTTAAGTAAGACTTATAGCAGGGCTAGGAGCCTACGCTGTATGTCTGATGGTCTGTCAGGTGAGCCTAAACACAAATAATTTGGGATGATGTTACTCCTGGAGGTTTTTGGACACAACCATTACTGTCTTGAGCCAGGGGGATTTAAGGAGTCTCCCTGTACTGTATTGTCTCTGGATCATAATTATGAGAATAGACTGAACCTCTGGTGGAATGAAGGTATGTTTTCAAGACAAAGGTTCCAATCCATCTTATTTAATGGAAGAAAACTAGGAACCTGCTTATGTTGGACTCCTGGCACAGTTCATGGTGAAGGATAGAGGCACCCCTCCAACATTACAAAAGACAATATGTAGCTGATCTAAACTCCACATCCTTTGTTTACTCCTGGTAACTGCTGAAAGAGTTTAAATTTGCCTCCAAATTTAGTAGCAGCCACTAGAACCCACAAATCATATACTATGAATCCAGCCATAATTATCCAGATGTCTTCTCAAGATTTTGTATTTATCTGTATGTTATAGAGCATTTTATGCATCTCTGTGTGTACATAACTGTATTTATGTACATAGCTAATAGAAAACTGTTGGAGAACAAGTGAAAGGTACACCAGTGTCACACTTGCATATCTTCAGATGTCTGGATGAAGGAAGATTCATTGCAGGATTTGGGCCCCGACGAGCAAAATCAAACAATAGATCATTTTCTTTCACTTTTCTCATTGTACTATGGTCAAAAAAAAAAAAAAAGGAGAGCACAAATGTAATAAAGAAAAGTTATCTAAAATTCAGGCAGAAGAAACCAACAGAAAAAGATTATTAAAAAACCCTCAAGAAATTAAATAAATATTCATGAAATATTCAAAAGCTCTGATGCTTTCATCAGACACTACAGGAGGAAATATTAATTTGAAATAATAAAAAAACCTTGCTAAGTCTTTAAAAAGGGGAGGAAGGAACAGCACACCCTCTGCTCCCACAGCTGATGCATGGTTGAGCTGTAGCCAAGGGCTTCCCCTCTAGCTCAGCCTCCCCTGGAGATTTAAACTCCTCGAGTTTTAAATGCGAATACCTGCCTCAAACCTAACAAAATCCCCCTTCCGTCTGAATTTTCCCGTGTGTCCTACATCATAGCAGTGTAGGAAAATAAAAATAAGTGCTAATCTATCCTACAGTTTCCTGAACAAGGATTCTGGGCAGGGGTTTGTGAGTGGATTTGACAGATGTACGAGCAGATGGTGAGGGACACTCCCCAACAGCAGTCGATTCCCAGGCCTCCATGTCCAAAATAATATCTTCCATGGGATAATGTGATTTTCAGAGGGAAGAAATAAAATGCTCATGTCTCACCCCAAAACTTCTCAGTCATTTCTCAAACACAGAGTTTGTACAAAAATGCTTGTCTTCAGAAAAGAACTGGCTGGTGACATTATGCCACGAAGCTCAACCTGACCCTCGTGAAACCCCAGTTTGCAGCCTGACAGCTCCATCTCGCAAGATTCTCCATGGTTGCATGGCTAAAATTGGCAGCTGGATTGGAATCACCTCGTGTTTGCGTTGGGTGTGACATATTAGGCCTGTTTTGTCTCTGCCAGGGTGTGCCGTGCAAAATAACATTTCCCATATAGTATCCATTTAATGCAAGCATTTCTGTCCAGCCCACGCACTGGAACAGATCACACAGGAGCAGGGCTGATGCCTCATTCAGTGCCTTTGGGCACCTGGTGAATGCCTACATTGAACGTGATGGTATGAAGCGGAGCTGATGGGCTTGTTTCAAGGCCGAGGATTTGATGCAAAAAAGTTGCTTTTCTGATCAAATGGGCCAGGAGGTGGGAGAAGTGGGGTTTGGATTTATCCTACCACAGCTGGCATGATTTTAGCAGCAAATAAATTACTCTCAGCTGCCTGTTTTTTAGGAGGGGGATCTGCGTCAGACCCTGTTGCTGTCTTGCTGAAGGCTTTTGGTCTCCCCCTCTTCTGTCTGGTGATTTATCTTTTGTACATTCAGTACATGGTGGGATAGGACCTGTTCTGCACAGCTCCTGAGGTGACAGAGCCCAGATTCGGAGCACCTCCAACCCCATTGCCCTGTCATGTCGGAGCCCTCAGGCACACAGTTTGGGGCAGCGTGAAACCATCACTCCTGCTGCTAGTCCTGCTCTTGGGGTATGGGGATTTTACTGGGATTATTTAAACTCTTGGGGTTAGGAAAAGGGGCTGCGCTGCTAAGAAATAGCACAGAAATAATAAAGGTGAGGGGTGGGGGTGTTGAAGCTTTGAGAAGGCTCAGAGCAGGAGAAGGGGGTTGGGGGTCCCGTGTTTTTAGTGGGGCGTGCTACTGAAGCTTGGAGGAGGGCCACAAGGATGATTAGAAGGCTGGAGAACCTCCCATAGGCTGAGAGAGTTGAGGTTGTTCAGCCTAGAGAAGGGAAGGCTTTATAGCCGCCTTCCAGTACTTCAAGGGGTCCTACAGGAAAGCTTGGAAGGGCCTTATTATCAGAGAACGCAGTAAGAGGACGAGGGGGAATTTAGATTAGATACTCAGAAGAAATTACCCCCTGTGAGCGTGGTGAGGCACAAATTGCCCAAAGAAGTGGTGGCTGGAGGTGTTCAAAGCCAGGCTGGATGAGGCTTTGAGCAACCTGATTCAGCGGGAGGCGCCTCTGCCCATTGCAAGCGATTTGGAACTGGATGATCTTTAAGGTCCCTTCCAAGCCGAGCCGTTCCACGCTGTGGAGGCAGCTGGGCTGGGGAAGAGGGGCGAGAGGAGGAACAAAAGGCTCTGTCTGCCCTCAAAGCCAGTCCCGAGGAGCCGGGGAGGAACCCGAGCTGCGCGGGGAGGATGCGGGGTTGGGCCGGGTTGTCTCGGTCCCAGTGCGGTTATTAAAGGGTCTCCAGCCCGGAGAGACCCTCCCCGCCCCTTGGCTCTTTCCCGCAGAGGGGATGAAGGGCGGCGAGAGGGGCTGAGGGGTCCTTCTCTTCCCGGGAGGTCGAGGCGGGGAGCGGCGGCACCGAAGAAGCGGCGGGGGAAGGACGGGGGTGGGGGGAAAGGCGAGTCTCTCCGCCCCGGGGAGGGGGGCTTGGGAGCGGCTCGAAGATGGAGGGAGAGACGGCGCTGGGGGTGGAGAACCGCCCCGAGGTGGGATGAGAGGGGAGAGGGGACGGGTGATCCCGACGGGAGAAAGGACGGGGTTAGCCGATAGGGAGAGGGGACGGGGGGAGGAGGGATGAGGGGGGTCCCGAGGGGAGGAGGGATGAGGAGGAGCCCGAGGGGAGAAGGAACCGGAGGATCCCAGGGGAGAAGGGATGGGGGAACCCGCAGGATGGAGAGAAGGTTGAGGGGGTGGGGGAAGAATATCACGCAGGGAGAAGGAGGCGGCGAGACGGGTGTTGATCCCGTGGGACAGGAGGTGGGGTGGGGGATTGGCATCCCGCAGGATGGAGGAGAAGGCAGGAGGGGGGTATCCCGCGCCGGCTCCATCCATACACCCCGGCGGGATGAGGCTCCCCCGCTCCGGAGGGCGGAGATGGAGCCGTGTGGGAGGGCTGGGAGCCGCGAGGGGACCCTGGGGGGCTGCCCTCCCTCTCCATCGCGGCTCGGAACCGCTTCGGAGCGGCGTGCGGAGCGGGCACCGGGTAGCCGGGGGCTGAGGGGCCGACTGCTACCGTGGGGATTCGGTTCCTGCGGAGAAAGGGGTGCTGGGTGGCTTCAGCACGCCCCGACTGAGCAAGTGATGAATCCATGGGGGGCGTGTGCGTGGAGTGATCTAATGTCTTCTCGTGCCTCCTTTGTGTCCCTGCGCAGGACCCTGGAGCACCCTGATGGTTTTTCGGAGCTGAGGTTATGGTCGGTGGGACGCGGCTGGAGGTCCCGAGCTCAGCCTGGGGGTCGCCCGTTCCCCATGATCTGAGCCGCGGGGACCCGCAGGATGGGGAACGGCGGCTCGGCCGTCAAGGTCTGCACCGATCACCGAGGAGGCATCAACTGGCTGAGCCTCAGCCCCGACGGGCAGCGGCTGCTGACGGGCAGCGAGGATGGCACCGCTCGGCTCTGGAGCACCGCCGACAGCCAGTGCCGTGGCCACTTCCAAGGTACAGTGGCTCCTGTTCGCCTGCTTCTGCAGCCAAAAGCCTGGCACAGGCCACACGGCATGTTGTGGGCTCCTTTAGTCTCTGCCGCCAACATCATACTTAGTGTGTTTTCCTGAGTAATGTTATTAAGCTGTTTCAAGCCAAACCAGGTTACCAGCGGTACTGACTGCATGGATCCTTTTATCTCTGTGTGTGGAACTTAGTTGATGAGCTTGCATCTCTTTCTGGAAACCCTCTGTTTTTTCCACCCTGATGAAATCTGGACTTTTTGTTATTCCCTCCTCCTCTTCCCTCCCTCTCTGCCCTCTCCCCTCTTTGTCCTTTTAATCATCTAATTTTCCAGGCCATCTTTCTTGAGAACCTCTTGACCTAGAAGTCTGGAAAGAAACCTTACTAAATAGGCTATTTCCCCCCCCATATTGCACTCTCAGAAATTTTAACTGCTGGGCTTTCTAATTTCAAATTAATTTTGTATCTTAATCAAAACTTACCATCCTTAGACTAGCATCTTGATAATTAAAAAGAGGAGAAAAACTTGTGTAGTCATTTAGGAGTCAGATGTGGACTAAAGAAGTTTGTATTCTCACTCACTGATGTTCTTTTAGAAGGGGCGGGGAAGCTCTTACATTTGGAATTTCTGATCCTTTTTTCTTCCAAAGAAGAAATCACATTTCTGTGATTCTTCTGTCGTTGTTTGTTTATTTTTGTTGGTTGTTTTAAAGTATGGAGTATTGTCTTTTTTTCCCCCACATCCTGCCATGATTTTAGCTCCTGGAAAACTCACTGCATTTGCTTTAGACTTAGAAATCTCTTTAAGTGGTGAGTTAACGTTTTAACTAGAAAGACAAATACATTGGTATAATGCTCAGAATCTGGCCTGTGTGCTGCTAGTGTTTGGGCTAAACTCTGGAGAAGGTTGGCTAGATGGCTTGTGCACTTTCTGTTGAATCAGATAATTGCATGAATTTTATATTTATGCACTCACACAGTTAGGTAAATTTTTATTGTGCGAGCTCTAATTACTGATAAATCTGTATCTATAACAAAGTTTGAAGCTTCCATCATAGCATAACCAACAGACTCCTCTGGTGGCTGCATGTGACCACACCAGAGCCAGACCTTGGCTACCATAGCAGTATTTGGCATCCCTTTTGTGGTTTAAGTATTACTGATGGCTTAAAGTCTGACTGACAGAATTTGGTGCAGTAACTCTCTTCTCAGAGAATCATGATGCTGTGACGAAAATGCTGATGATTGAAACGTGTCCCATTTAAGCTGCTTTGCAAAAAGTTTTCACAAAAATGTAAGGATTGGTCTAATTTCGTTTATGGGCTATAAGCTGTTTAATTTTTCACATCTGGTGGATTTGCTTAAGAGGAAACAAAATGTGTGTTTGTAACATGGATTCCAGTTTGCTTTTGAACTACATTAAGGCTTTTGAACTACAGGAGTTCTAATAAAATCTGGTTTTTGCTGTCAGTGAAATGAAGTGTTTTACTGGGCAGTATGCTTTCCCTCAGTTTTTTTACCATCTCTTTATTTTAGAACATGATTCTGTTTTCCAACATCTTTGTCCATTTGTCTCTATTCAATCAAATTTGTCCTTTTATTTTTACTTTTCTTGTCAGAGAATAGTGTTATTTAAACCACTGTAGGTCCTACCAGCTTCAACCAATTTCAGGGGCTCTTTTATGATAGTTTCTTGAGGGGAAACAGTTCTGACCTTGAAAGCTTACAGTCTACAAAATTAAAACAAAAGAGTGCAAGATACTATCCCAACAATTCAATAGATGAAAACAGCTTCACACAAGAGAACACAAACAAAGCTGGAAGTTGAATCTTAAGGTGATTTTTAAATTTGTTGTGTGCAATGATACAAGAAAAAGAGTACCCATCTTGCTAAGCAACAACAAAGACTTAAGGTTGCAATATTGATTCCTCTTCGCTAGCAGTGTTCTGTTTTCCACAGCATGAAACTTTCAGAGTAGCGGATGGGTCTATTTTTATTGTAACTGTAGAATCCCAGCATACCCTGAATATTCTAAGTAATTGTGTTCTTGTTCTTTCTTTCTGTGTCATTTCCTTGAAGGTATACTGATATTTTGAAAATTGTGGGTTTTATTCATGTTATTAGTCATAATGGGGAAAGAATTGGCTGACTTTTTACCATTCTGTTTTTTTGTTTGTTCATTCTGCTTGGACAATGAAACTAAACTTGCTGGTAAGTCTCGTGTTGCTTCCTTTTTTCATAGTTTCATGCTTTAATTTAGGGCTGTTTGTGCACTGACAATCAATGGGCTGGCTCAAAATGCAGCTTTCTTTCCCGACTTCTGAAAAAGGAAGCAAAAGCATTTCTTTATTAAAAAAAAAGCCATTTTTAAAATTGGTTATAAACTTCAATAGTCTGAGTTTTATTATTCTGATATTAATTTAGTTCATGATCTGCCTGATGGATAGAACTGTACTGTTTTACTCTTTAACTCAGTCCTTATATCCATGAAGCAGAGTTTTCTGCTGTTAATCAAAAATGTTGTGTTTTATACATATCCATAAATGTGAAGAGCATGGTGATGTGTTTAAAACTCGATTTTCAGTCCATTTGTTTGTTGTATTTTCCTTTAGTTATGGATGAAGAGCTGGACCAGTCCATTGCGCTTGCATGCACGATGATTGAATTTATTTCCTGTGTTGTTCCTAGGACATGAAAGTTACATCACCTTTTGCCACTTAGAAAATGAGGCCGCCTTCACGTGTAGTGCAGATCATACTATTCGGAAGTGGGATGTGATGACAGGTCAGTGCCTGGCCATTTACCGAGGACACACATCAATTGTTAACAGGTTGGTTCTGCGGAGTTCTTCCCTTGTGTTCCTGTGAGCTGTTACCACATATATTGTCATTTTATTGCAATTCTCCATTACTGCGCTAATAAAATGGGTTGTGTAAACCTTTGAGTTCACGCTATGTGTATTCTGTGCTGTAACGATTAGTTTTCGTAGCAACAGTGCTGACACATCCATAGGCAGCAGATAGGAGAGAAGTGAAAGGCACACAGCAGGGGAATTGAAGCCAGAGCTGAGAATGAAATTCCAGAAGAAATTTATCTGATGCTTCAGATAAATAGATTTAAAAACATCACGTCGAGCCTTTGTGTCAATACAAGGGATAAAGTCAGGGCTTCTTCTAGAATTACTATATCTGTTTGTGCAAAAGAAGTTTAATATTAAGCTGATCGTGCATGACTGATTGGCCTGTCAGTTTAAAGTGCCTCTTAATAGTTGGGCTGGACTTAATTAATGGCAAATAAAGCAGTCAAAGATTGATATTCTTGCCTTACTTTTTTTTTTTTTTTGTGGGTGGTTTTTTACTTCCTTACTGAACTGAAAACACATACGTTGTGAGCTAGATTCTGTAGATAGTTAGGGAGGCTGGCTCTGTCTGTATTTTGGCACCGGCCTGATTTTTGCTTGAATCAGCAAATGGGAAATGTTGTCCCTTTTCATAGGACTTTCTTGCCAGTTTGAAAGGTTCCTGAGGACCAAACTCAACTGACAAAGAAGACATCTTACGATGTTCCCTATCTCTGTTTTGAAAGTATGAACTGTAGAGAGTTTTCTGTTGTTACATCTTTGTGCAGCTATTACTTATTATTGTGAAGGCCCAGTGGGTTGAATTCTTGAGTTGTAATTTCCTTAATGAGTCGGCTGCTCTTGCTTTAACTTTTGTTTTGAAATCCTGGTCTAGGTGCAATTAGGGGGGTGGGGGATTTTTTTCATGTACTCTCTCTGTTTGATGGAAGGATGATTATTTTTGCACACTCAATTACAGTTCAAGTTCCTGGAATGTATTTTTTTGTTATTTTAATTTCAAGCTATTTTCATAGGTCAGTTCATAAATAATTATTTTTAAAGATATATGAATAAATGATTATCAAGAATGGCTTAATTTTTTTAAGAAAACCCAACAAATCCCACAACAAACTCTTAGTGTGTGTAACTTAATGGAAAGTATATAACAGTGGTGCTGGAGAAGATTTTAGGAAAACACAAATACCCAAATTTACAGTGCTACAATGTCTGTATTGCTGTACGTGAATAAGAGGTCTCAAGTTTAAAGGGAGAAATAGGGAAGCGTTTGGTGTTTAGTTTTTTTGTTTATTGTTTTATTTTTTTAAATAAAAAGGTTCAGAATCAATGTGTGTTAAACAGGGATACTGAACTGGGGCTATTTGTGTTAAGTGTGTTGTGTTCATGCTACTGTTTGGAACTTCAGTGCGCTTGGCATTGAAATCATAACAAAAAATGGCTGTGTAAAAAGAATGATGTTGTTCATACACACAAACTGTATTTTTTGCAGGATCCTGGTTGCCAAAGACTATCTCTTTAGTGGCTCCTATGACAGGACAGCCCGCTGTTGGAGTGTGGACAAGGAGAAACAAATCCAGGAATTCCGGGGCCATCGGAACTGTGTCCTGACTCTAGCTCACTATTCCTCCAGGGATGTTCTTGAAGAGGAGGAGGAAGAGGAGGAGGAGGAGGAGAAAGTGAGCAGAGACCTCCTGGTGACAGGTAGCACTGACTGCACTGTGAAGGTCTGGTGGGTGTCCAGTGGGCGCTGCTACCAGACTCTGCTGGGACACACTGGGGCTGTCTTATGCCTTACACTTGACGCACCAAACAGGGAGCTGTTTTCTGGCAGCACGGATTATACCATTCGAACGTGGAATATTGTCACTGGTGAACAGTTGAAAGTGTTCAAGGAGCATCAAGGATCAGTAATTTGCTTGGAGGTAAGAAGAGAGGTTTCTTTAAGAGCTGTTCAAGGTGTGTGTCTGTATCCTAACTCTTGGGGATTTCTGTTGTCTTTTCATTCATAAAGAAGCTCTTCTGAGACAGGTTATAAATAGTAAGCTTACACATTCATGTAATAACAAAATACTAGTGTGCTGTGGTCTTGTGACAACTCCTCTTTACCTGAAGCAGTTCCTGGTGTCCTCTTGGCTTCTGGTGGCTATCCTGTTCTGACATCTGGCGCAGGGTCTATGTAAATCCTCCTAGGTCTTGAAGTTCATGAGTAGGCTGGCTGGGAAGACTGCAGGATTGTATACACAGGATCGCCAGACTTTGAACAAAAATAACGTGAGCAAGTAGACACAGGGTGAGATGACTTAAAAAGGGGAGGGAAAAAAGAGCAAACCAGATCACTTTAAAAAACCCCAAAGCCCAACCCAAAAGCCGTGGGCAAAAGATAATACAAAAGCATAAAACTAAAAGAAATCCTGCTTTAAAAACCACACAGAAATAATTCAAGAAAAGAACGGGAGAAGGATATGGCTAAGACGAGAGAATGGGCAAGGAAAATGGAAAAGAGAAGTAAAGCATGGGGGAGAGAAATCAGGGAATAGTGAAAGAGAGAAGGGAAAAAGCTCAATGTGACCTGAAAAACTATACTCTCTTTTTCTGTTTGCAGTATTTTTCTGGTGAATGCTGCCAGTTTTGTTGATGTTGCAGGGGAGAGGATGTTAGACAGAAAAGGGTAACTACTGCACAAACACTCACCCTGTACACTCCATCATCTGCCAGATAATGCTAATGATTTGTTTAAGGAAGTTATGTGATGGTCAGTAACTTAGTTTCAGGTCAGCAAACCTTAAATGTTTTTAAATATGTGTGTTTGAAAGTTAATATCAGTAGTTTTTCTCACTGCTCTCCTTGTTTGTGTTTGTCATCCATAAGTATTTTTCTTTTACAGAGGCTACAGTATGTATTTTTCTATGGATGTTTAATGAATATTGCCTTTGTTTTTAAAGAAGGTACTCAGAGCTGACACTTGCAGACTGAAAACCCAGTAGTACTGCAGGAATTCTGTTTTCCTTCAGTTTTAGAAAGGAAAACAGATCACACAAAATCATGTTGCCCTGGAGTAATGTTTGTCTTGCTTGGGTAAATTCTTGGTGTTAAAGCGTGTTTTTATGATATTGTGGTAATGTATTTTGAGGATGTTCAAGTAAATCTGTTGCTGCTCTTAGTGTCACGCTATGTTTTGCTCTTTTAAATTGTAACTCTTCTCCAAGGCAGAGATTGGCAACAGCAAAGCTTGCTTTAATTTAATTGAGTTCTGGCTAAAATTGTTACACAAAACTGGCTTGTCCTTCTCCCAGAAGCCTGGGAAATTCAATTATGCTCTTTGAATGCTCAAGAATGAGCAATGCTTTTCTGCTTGTGAGCACGGAATTAAACAATGGTTTTAAACAAAGATCTTGTAGGGGAGAGGAAAAGCAAAACCAATACATCTATTTGGAAGACCTGAACATTTCAAAAGTACACAAGGCTAGTGCTGCCAAGACTGCATTGGCAATGGTCCTAGCCAAATCTTCTTCTAGTTATAGCTGGTAGCCCCTCACTTATCTCATCAACAGTTGATGTTTGAGGCTAGAAGAGTCCAGCTGAGGAACATAACTGTGCCCACAGAGAGCATTTAGTCTCTAGGCCTCTAAAACTCACCCCAGCTTAAGCAGTCGCTGTACTGCTGTTTAATAGCTTTAAGATGTCGATCTTCCCTAATTCCTCCCTCTTCCTTACTGGGTTCCACGCTAGCCCTTCTGTTCCACTTGGCTGCCTCTCAGCACAGCCGACATGATATTTTCATTCTTTTAGAAAGGGGTCAATCATTAGAATCCATACAGAGATGTTACTACAGAAGGGACACTTCATTAATAGAGGTGTTTATTTATTTAGTGAGTTTTGAGGGGTTTTTTTCTCAAAAAGCTCCTGGAGCCCTTTTTTGCCTTGGCCTTAGTTGACACTGTTGCAATCTGTGGTCCTGGGTTGGGACGGTATTTTTCAGATGGTGGTTGCGAGTTGCTCACAGTAGACAGCAGACGGTTTAATTGTTGACAATAGTTCATTTTCTTCAGGGCAAAAGTGAGCTGCTGATTCCATCAGATTGTCCTGGAGGAGCTGAGTTTGTACCAGCAATCAGACGCTTACCTATTCTCTGGGTGGTACAGTGCTTTTGTGGAGAGAATAAAGGGGTGGGGGATAAAGGCTTATTTTTGTTTTACTTACTCAAAGATCCCTAAGGGAGGGTGACCTTTCAAAAAGTTCTAGAAATGCTCGTTGTGATCTCTCATCCTGGACACAGATCAAGAACAATTTGGATATTGAGACCATATTTTCCCTCATTACTTTCCGGTAAATACCAACAGTATTGCTGTAGCAATGAGTGGAAATTCTTGGAGTTTCCTGAAGGAGCGTTTCTGGGTAGATATCCATAAAGCATACCCATGTTTCCAACCTTGCTTCCTGCAGTGCTGGTGAGTGAAAAGCAGAGGGGTGGTGCCACAGGCAAGTCTGGATTTTGAATGTTCCTCGCTTGCTTGAAGATGCTTGTTAGATGTTGTTGCCAGCTGGCATAGTTTAGGGGAGCCTGAAAGCAACATGGCAGAATGGGAATCGGTGGTGAGCTTTTAGCTTTCCTTTTTTCCCTGTCCTTGTTGGTCCTAGGCAGTGGAGTCAAGGGTGAGCTGTTTGGATATTCTCCAGGGCTTGTCCTGCTGTCCCGGGTCAGTCTGTTAAAGGCAATTTAAACCAGCTGAGCTGCCTGCGTGTGGTCTGCTGTCAAAGTAGTTCTGCTGCAGGTGCCAGCTTATTCTAATACCGCTCTTTTCTTCCTTCTATCTAGATTAGACTGCAGAAGTTCTTCCAGGAGACTTTCTATCCGCAGAGGGAATCATGCACAGGCTAGGCACATTGGTGGCCTTGACTACTTCACTCTCACAGTTGGGTGAGGTAACCAGCAATGGAGGAGTCAGAACTCTTCACTCTGTTTCTCCTGCAGTGCATTGATAGTTTGACAGTCAAGGGATGGCAGCTGTCAGAGTGCTCCCTCTTCATCTGAGAGCCAATGATAAGATTTTATAGGAGATGGTGGGAAAATGTGAGGGTCAGCTGGGTGCAATGATGCAGTTCATGCTAGTTCTTCCAGTTAAAAATGTCGGGCCTGGCTGAAGGCCAGTATTTGCAATTAAAAATCAAACATATTTTCATTAATGTGACTGCCTGCAATAGGTTGAATAACCCTGACTTAAGTATTTACTTCTGTGTGGTTTTCTAAATGTCTCCAAAGTGGCTTTGCAAACGGTTCACAAGGATTGCTTTGTCCTTTGCTGATTGTTCTGCCTCTGACTAATTATCAAAATTGTGCTGCCAAAAGCTGGCAGAGAGACATGGTCCAGCTTGGAATTTAGCTTGGATCGTATAGCAAACATTCTTGCAAGAAACCGCCTCTCTTGCAAAAGGAGTTTTAAATGAACATGAGTGGGCAAGGACTTGTGTCTAGTTTTCCTGCAAAATATCCTTTGTTGTGACCGTTAACTTTAGTTGCCTTTTAAAGCTGACTAGAAGAAAAGAATACTTTGAACAAAGCCATTGTCTGAACTGTTTCTGTGCTTAACTGTTGTGATCACAGGACAGATTTTTTTTTCCTTGTCATATCAGTTAAATTAAGTGCACATATTGTGTGTAATTTGAGTTTATATTTGTTGTGTACTTCATCAGAGGAGTAGAAAAGTATGTTTCTAGTGCCATTACTTCGAACTGCAGTAAAGAAGTTGAAAAACATTCTCCAACAGCCAGACCAGAGAGCTCATTCTAGATGGATTCTCAGGAAAAAAAAAAAAGGCAGTTTCTTACCCACAGGGAGTTTGTTAGCTCATTAAAATGAATGTGGTTTGAATGGGATCCTGGAAGTTTAACTCGGCCGAAGGCTTGCATAGTTGTAACTCGAGATTGATTTGAGCTGATGATTTTTAACTTAGAAGTGGCTGTGAACAGAAGAACCACCTGGCAGATTGTAGAGCACTGACCCTCATGTGAAGGATAAAGTAGTGATAGAGTTGTGGTTGCTGGTATGAACTCATCCTGAAATTCCTGAAAACCAGTCTGTGTGCAGTGGGCTTCAGAAAGAGGATGCATCCAAATCTGTTTGAAACCTGGTTGCCTCTCCTTGGATGAGAGTTGAGTTGTTCCGTACAGCAAAGGTTAATTGGGAGAGACCATTCCTGTAAGGTTGAAATACCTGCTAAGCAGCCCTTTTGCAGATATTTTTGGCATTCGTATAGATGGAAATTGTCTCAAGCTTCTGTGTATAGTTATTTCACCTAAGCTTGTGGAGCATTAGGGTTGTAATTGTCTTGGGAGACCAGCCCTAGATGTGATCTTTTTTTTTTTTTATTTCAAACCATGGTGTGTCAGGGACTGCAATCAAGATCAGGCTTGCAAAAAAAAAGCATTTTTTAATAGTGAAACCTGTAACTACTTCAGCGTTTACAACCTTAGGGACATGGTTTAGCGGTGAACTTGGCAGCGTTAAGCTTCTTATGATTGGACTCCATGATCTTAAAGGTCTGTCCCAACCTCATCGATTCTGTGATTCTACGATTCTAACCTGTATTTTGTTACTGCTGTTACTTTGCTACTCACAAGCAAGGGTGATTGAACTTTTTTCATGGAATAGCACATCTCCAGCAATTTGACCTGAGGATTAAGACAAATTTTCTCCATTCACGTGTCTCATTTATTCATTTGGTTCAAAGCAAAATGCCCCAGAGTGATGTGAAAAAGGAACAGTCTGGAATTACATGTATCAATGCAGTGTTTTTTCTTCTGTGGCCTGAGACTTGGGTATCTGACTCTCTCAGGTTTTTAAATCTTTTGAAGATGCTTGGGTTTGAAATGTCAACTCAGCTCATTAGTGTCTGAGCTGCAGATCTGTTCTGTGTCGTCTGCTCTGCTACAGGTGTCCTCACCTCGCCGTGCTTTCCTTGTCAGGAGCTTTGTTGGGCTGTTAGCCAAAGTGAACGAAGTTCTCAAAAACCAGCCAAGGAAAATACAGCTTTAAAAATATCACTTCTCCAGGCTGTTGCAGATTAGGATATGTAATTGGTTCTGCTGATCATTTTTAAACCAAGAGTTGACAGACTTGGGTATATCCAGGAAAATCTATTAAGTGAAATTTTACGTTTTTCCTTCTGAATCATAAGAAAATTACATTCTTTAATAAGAATAGAACTGGGGCCTAGGGAATTGGGTAAGGGTTTGGAGATGTTGGTCTAGAAAAGCCCAGTAGTTATGGACCTGGGGACCTAACACATGAAGTATTTGCTGAAAATGATTGTGCCTGGATGCATATACACAAAAATAGGTGACAGTCTTGGTGGCAGGGAGGCTTAGCTCCCACTGAATCCTTTGTTCAGTTTTGGGTGCCTTACAACAAGAATGACATTGAGGTGCTGGAGCACGTCCAGAGAGAGGCAATGAAGCTGATGAAGGGGCTAGAGCACCAGTCTGATGAGGAGTGGCTGAGGAAACTGGGACTATCTAAGCCTAGAAAAGAGGAGGCTGAGAGGAGACCTTATGTCTGTCTACAACGACCCAAAAGGAGATTGTAGTGAGGTGAGTCTTTCCCCAAGTAACTAGTGATAGGACAAGAGGAAATGGCCTGAAGTTGCACCGGGGGAGGTTCACGTGGAGGTGGATCTGAGTTAAATGGCCTCTGCAGGCTAAGGAGATTTCAGCTTGTTTGGAGAGTCCCATAACCAGTAGATAGGAGAAGCCAAGCCAGTATATATTGGTTAGCAAGAGTCCTAGGAAGGAGAGCCAGCAGAGGGTGACCTAACTGGAAATCAGTGCTTTGTGAACCTGTCTGGTACTGGGCAGAGTAACCATGTTCCAGTCCCTCTTTCTGAGGCTGTTTAGATAGTTTTCAGTACAATCATGACTCAAGAAAAATGATTATGGGAGCTAAGGACCTGTGCTGCTGGCTCATATTAGGACCTCCACTGATAACACAGCAGAGGTGACCTGTGCCCAGCCAGCGTGATGGCATTTCCACACTCTGGAAGACAGCTCTGGAATAAAAATACTGATTTGACATGGGTCTGCTTGAATTAGTGCCTCTGTCTTGCTCTTCTCAGACGTAATCCCATCTGGATTTCATATACTCTTGACTAGTTTTGGGGATACTGTGTACTGCTGCTTGTCACAACTGCCCTGAAGCACGTAATGCTTCCTGTGCATTATAGAAAGGGATGGATGCAGCCTGGATCAGCCACCCAAATTGGGGCTGTACTCTGGGATTTGAGCTGCCAAAAGTTAGGATGCTATAAATTTGAAGTTCTGTTTTGGATGTACTTTAGTTGTGTTATATCATGGCTCCTCATCTATAAAACAAGGAAGCTATTTATTTAATGTTAAACAAAGTGTGGGGCCTGCTTGTAGGGTGCTTTGGCTAGGGGAACAGTATGCCATGGTGATTGTTATTTTGATGAAATGTCGGTATCTGAGGGGTTGTAGCCTTGACTGGAGTTAGAATCATAGAGTCGTAGAATGCTTTGTGTTGGAAGGGGCCTTAAAAATCATCCTGCTCCAACATCCTTCCATGGGATCAGGTTGCTCAAAGTCCCATCCCCTATGACCTTTGAACACCTCCAGGGGTGGGGCATCCACCACTTTTCTAGGTAACCTTTTCTAGTGCCTCATCCCTCTCGTAGTAAATTTCTTCCTAACGCCTAATCTAAGTCTGCTCTCTTTCAGCTTAAAACTGTTCCTGCTCTCCCTGATCAAGAGCCTCCTCCCCAGCATTCTTGTAGGACCCAAGTCATATACTAGACCTATCTTTAGTCAAGTGAAGGAGTCATCTCACTGAAGTTGATAGAGATGGCTACAGCTGAGAAGTTTATCTTTGTCAGAGGGGGAGGAATAGTGAGTTTTAAAGTGTGGTCTGTTTCTGACAGCTGCTTCAGGATGAGGTGAATTGTGCCCTAGACTATGGTGACTATAAGGAGATGCTTCTAGCTGTAGATACCTGCATCAGTTTAGATGAGGTGATGTCTGCGTCATATCACTGAAGGCAGGTCTGATTTGCAACTTCAGCCTGAGTCTTTTCCGACCTAGTGGTTCTATGATTCTATGATTGATGGCTTTCTCCACTAATAGCTATTACGTGCTCTGTGTTTTAAAAATACCATGGAAATGAGAGTCTGTGGGACAGTAGGAGCCTGCACTGGGTTTTGCTCTTGGTTGTGCTGCAGGCTTAGTCTGTGGCATCCAGTAGGTTGTTTAACCTGTTAGTGTTACTGTTTCCATGCAAGGAAAAGAAAAAGAAAGGAAAGAATCCTTTGCTGTTGTGCTCACCTGCTTAAACTGAGGAGGAGGAGGAAGGTGCATAAAAGTAGATCACGAGGCAGCCTGGGTAGTACAGAAGCTTTGAATGTAGTGAAGGTGGTCAGCATGCCGGCCATCTTGCTAGATCACTGGATGAGCATCAGAAGCTTTTATGGCTCTTAAAGTGCTGGTGCTGTAAATTAACTGAGTAATCCCACATCACTTAACACATTTTTATATCTAGCAAATGAGGAAATTTAGGCAAGTTGCAGCTTTTCTGTTTCAATTCAGTATATATATGCACACTTAATCATAGAAATGAAGCAGTGCAACTTAATGTACCATTAATTCAGACTGGCATTCATCTGCAGGAGGTTTTAACTTAGTGTTTTGCTTTGTTCAGTGAGTGGGTTGATGCTACTAGCAAGAAGCCTGAAAAAGAAATGCAATGACTTGGCCAAGAACAGTGCAGGAGGATCTCAACTCAAAGCATCCTCTTCCATTTAGCAGGTGCAAAGTGACAATGCTCTTCATGCCTATTCAGGCTGAGCCTGGAAATTAAAAGTCAGGTTACCTTCCTTAGACTAACTGTGTAGCACTCAGGTTTCATTAGTGCTGCTGGTCATTCCTTCTCTTTCCTCATGGAGTTGTAGTATTAATGCCATTGCTAAAACAGCTTAAAAGTAATAGGATGTGACATTTTAAAGTACTGTTGGCTTTTAACAGTGGTATGTGTTTTACAAGCTCTTGACGTTTAGCTTTGAAAACTGTCCCGTGGGCCAAGTTCTGCTGGGGGAAGTGTGGCATGTGCTGCTCTGGCTGGGCTGCTGGGAGCTGCATCCAGTGACCATCTCAGTCTGTCTGCATGGATTTCTCACATGGGTTAGCACAGTCCCATGACAATCATGCTTCCTATCTTAAAATACCTTTTATTTCATGCAGTTGTAACACGGTGCATATGTTTTTTTGCACAAAGCTCACTCATAATGCCTTTTTGGAATGGATTGATATTTTTTGGAATGGCAATGGAGATAAAAGAGCATGAAAAGCATTCCAGCCTTACAGATACAGAGTGTACAAAGAGTGGGGACTGAAGTTTTATTGACATCTATGGTAGTGGAAGAATCAGAGCCTTAAAAGTGACTTTTGAGCAAGACTCCAAGCTGATTCAACATTTGGACTGCAGCTGGTTTCCTGGAGATACCTGAGAAGCATCTGCGATTAGTGCTGTGCTGGTCATTTGCACTTTCTGATTGGTGTTTCTGGAGGGCAAACAAGGTGTCCTTACTCCTTATGCAGAGATTGCTGCAAGTCCATGAAACTTAACCTCGAACTACAGCCTACTGGTAGCTATGGGAGCATGCAGTGACTGACTGTCTGCATTATGCTGCCTTCAGAGGGTAGGTGTTGGGCTGATTCTTTGCTCAGAGGAGTGTGCAATCAGTCGTGCGTAACGACATCTGTTAAAACCTTTAGTTTGCTTTAATTAGATGGACGTGGAATGCAAGATTTTTCTCTGGGCTGGGGTGAGTTTTCCTGCTGAGCTGCCAGGCTTTGGTAGTTTTGTTACTGTGTACTGGCTGGTTTTATAGTCTTGCACAGGTCAGTTATTTTCTCTCTGTCCAGGTTTCCCCACTGCAGTCCTTCTTTTTGTCATTCTTTGTTGTGTCTGTATGGAATAAAAACTGATCTTCCCCACAAGTGAGTTCACACAGCGTGCAGGATAACGTGTAATGAAGCACTGTTCTTTGGGATTTATAGGCAGAGGTGCTCTAAACACATAGCGGAAGATGATCTGTTGAAGATGTTTAGAAACCTGTGTGAGGAAAGATAATTATTTAATCATTCAGTAACATAGTCTAAAAAGACTTGCGGAATTGCAGATACGAAACAGTTTCAAGCAAGAATTACTGTTTCCAAATATTGACCTTGTGAGGAGTTATCATGTTGAGCCCTGGTTTATGTTGCATAAGGTTTATTCTTCTTTTACTTCTTTTTTTTTTTTGTGACTCAAAATAGTTCTGAATTTTTTATTGTAATTAAACTTAGAGTCTGATAAGATTTCTTGTCAAATATGTTTTGCAGAATCTACCCTGCAGGGGTGTTTTTGAGGCTGTATGGATGAAACTAATAATGGAGCTTAACAATAGAATAGAATTGTTAAGCTCATTGAAATCCTGCCTGCTTGCACCAGCAGATGGACTAAGTTTTTTTTTTTAATCTTCTGAAATGTGGGAGCTGTTTTTAAGACCCAGAAGTCAATGCGAGATGTGATCATGAAGGCTGGTTTTGCTCACCATCCCTCTGTTTCAAGGTGTAGTTTCTGCTCTTTGTAACAGGCTGTTGAGTTAGAAACTGTGGCTTGGGGTGAGTCACTTCAGTGTGATTCTCTCACAAACGTGCCTGAGAGACTTTTGCTGATGTTTTTTTCTCTTCCCTTCAGCTAGTGAATCGGCACTTGTATTCAGGAAGCGCGGACAGGACAGTGAAGTGCTGGTTAGTAGACACTGGGGAGCGAATCCAAACGTACAAGGCTCACAAACACAGCGTTAGCACTTTGAAATACCACGCTGGGATCTGTAAGTTGCCTTTCCTATATTCAGCAAACCCCTTTCTCCTTTTCTGATGTTTGTCTTTGATCAAAGATTGTTAATAGAGAATGCTGTAATTCTGAAGGTTTTGAAATTGTCCCTTTTTCAACTCCAGCATGCTAATGTTCAGTATTGAATTCTGCTGTACTATTCCATCTGGGAAGCTTAGATCTTCCCTACATTTTCCATAACCCTCTTCTGGCAAATGAAGAGGCAGTTGCTTTATCTCTGTTACCAAAGGAAGTGGCCTGTACCCTGAGCTGTCTGTGGGTAGTTTGTAAAGCCGTGGTTTAGCCTTGCTAGGCTGATGATGTTTGTCAGCCCTGTGCCTGCCTCTGCTGCTTGTAGGTACTGTGTCATGGACTGTCCTCAGTCAGAATCACATCCCAGATGCTCACTCTTCTTTCTAACAGGCTTCCTGTTCAGACTGTGCCCATCTCCTAGACTCATTTTCCACATGTTCTTTTCCCATTATCTGTCGTCTTTCATGTATTTATTCCCGAACTCACCTTTCTGCAGTAGCCAAGTATTACTTGCCTTACTAATGCTTGGGACTTGGTTCCTCTACTCTCAGTACTCCTGTTAATAGTGGTAGCTTTCCATAACCGTCTGTTGTTAATATAACAGTATATTCCAACCATGAAACTTCCCCCTTTTAAATCGCTCTTTTGGCTGGCTTTCTTTCTGCATGTCATCTCTGCATTTCTGCATTTTGGTTATAAGATTTGCCTTATGTTCCTATCAGCCTGAACCTCTCAGTGTGTCATCCTGGTCTTACTCTGGCAGTGATGTTAGACTCGATGTGCCTTCGTTTGCTTCCCAGACAAGTACAAGTGGTGGTGATATATGGCTGACAAATGCCAGGTGCTGCCTGTTAGAGGAGTCGTACCTGCACAGGCAAGTACTGCACGTCACAGTGTGACGGTGGTTGCCCAGCACCATGCCAGCTGTGGTTGACTGACCACATTTATAATCCAATAACTGAATTGATTTCTTAATTATGTTTGGAAACTTAATGTGAAATCAAGCCCATAGGTAGATCCTGATTTAATCAGGAAGGCTTTTAGCTCCTCTTTTCAGCATTAGACCCACAGCACTACTTTTCTCTGTTGATCGTAATTTATGGTTAATTTCAGCTCTCCTGACCTGTATTGCAGAACTATCCCACTCTGCTCTACCTGCAGGTCATAATTTCTGCTGATATCAGCTTTTGCAGTTGACTGAAGGGGAAAAGGTCTGAGATTACACTGCACCCTGGTGTTATTGCTCAAAGATGCACGCAGGTAGGATAGGGGAAGCAAACCAGAAATTTTAATCCAGGGTGAACACTGGCAAACAAAATACTGATTAGTATGTATGTTTTCCCCCTTTTAATTATAAAGATGCAGAACAAAACACTGACTTCATCAAGACTACCCAAAGGAAAGGTAATTGTGCTTAGACTGAAGCTGGCCTGATCCAGTGAGGAATCTTCATGCCTGGGTGGGAGAGGGAGAGACTTGTTTCATTCATTAATGAGACTTCCAGAGCTGCATTTTTTTGGTGTTGATCCTGCTTGTCATACAACCAGTACAGATTTAACCAGACTTTCTAAAACCATCATGAAGTAAGTTTAGGCTCAAATGGAAGCTCCATTAGCTGGTGCCACCCCCATCAGCTTTGCAGCTCTTCCCTCTCATCCCACTGCCCTGTCCCTGCCACACATATATGTTATTTTTCCCTAACATTCTTTTTTTTTTTTTTTAAATGCAGGCAATATTGCTGCATTTAGTCAGACCTATGAAGAACATCCTGATAGTGTGAGAGAAGTGGTCACAGAGTAATTTAAGATCTCACTTTAAATCAAATGTAAAAATACTAACAAAGTCAAACAAGGAGAATTGAATTGTTCCATTTGAAGAGTAGAAAAAATGTCATGGAAAAATATCAGGAACATGTTTGAATAGAATTTAGATGCATTTTAATTCTTGAAAAAAGGACATTTCCCCTTAATTTATATACTATGCTTGCATTATTGTAGTACTTTGATCACTTGTTTACTTGATAGTTTTGTTTCACTTAGAATTACAGAGGCCTGTTCAGTGGATACCAGATGTCAGAGCTAGTGTTGCTTAGAATCCTAGCTGTTCTGCTGAGACAGATCAGCACAGTGTGTCCATTCTTTGGCTTTCAGAAATGTGGAGAAAATACAGAAATTATGGTTCTTATGATTTATGTTGCATTTGCACCAGCACAAAAAATGGAAAGAATCTTAGCTGGGAAGTGGCAGCTTTCTGTTAGAAGATCTTAATTCTGTAGTTTGCTATTTGATCAGTACGCGAAGGCTCGTTGCCTGAAAGAGTTTATGGTCTAAAGAGGAAGATATAGTAGAAGAACGAGAGGAAGAACAGATCTATGTCTCCAGAATGGCTTTTATATACAGGGACTTCAGACAGTTCTAGGAACTAAGCTTTAAACCATCAAAATGTGTTTCTAGTGGCTTTCCTCAGTCTGCTTTTGTAATTAATAGCAAGGGGAATCTAGTTTACTTAGTGATATTATGTTGGTTTTTTCTCTCCTACAGTATATGCACAGTCATTTAAAATTTAATGCCGTTTATATTTTTTCATGTTGCAAAAACTAAGGGAAGATTTAAAACCTGTTCTTCCCCCCAAGAGGCTGTGAAATTTAAGCAAAAAATAAAAATGGGTTGTTGATCTTATTTTTTATTGTTTGTTTGCTTCACAGGCGGTGTATGTATAAGAATATATTTAAATGCTAAATCTGGGTTAGATCAACAGCTCTCCTTTGAAACTGAGAGGTGCAAAGGGACTTCCTAAATCTGGAGTGACAGTTCAAAAAACATAAAGGGTGTCTGTCAAAAGCAGAACCCTGACAGCGATAGCTGCACTGAGCTGACAGCTGCATAGTGAAAGCAGCTCTTAATTGGTTCCTGCTCTCTGCATGTGTGCAAAAGTATTAAGTGATTTCTATTCAGTGGAAAAAAAAATTCTGTACCTTGTTCCCTCCTTTACATCGTTGTTACTTGTTTGCAGAATAGGTTGTGATGCTTCTTCAGGATTGTGTTGGCAATTGAATTTATAGTGGTCCGTATAAAAGGACATTGATTTTCCACATCTTGAAGGTGCATCTAGGAAGTACATAGCCTCCTGCTGTTTAATTTGAAGCTGAAAAGCTGATGGCAGTAGGTAGTCTGTTCTCTCATCTCCTGTTGTAATCCTGAATTTATTGCTGTAATAATTTCTTCACCTCTCTTTAGGAATCCAGTGCCTGCTTCTTCCAAAAGATAAAGTATCCATTGCCTTCAGGCACGTCGATTTTGGAAAAATCTTTCCATGGTTTTTGCAAAGACCTGAAGTACATGGAGCAGTGAATGTATTGCTTTATGCAGTTCTGAAATCTTTACCTCTAGATAAACCTGAGGAGTTTGGGTTAATTGAAGGAAAGCGACTGTTTACAAAGACAGTTTGTAACTCTTAGAAGCACACAAATGTGCTCCTATTTCAGCATATTGCTAAGTAGAAAATCTAAGTACTCAACACTGCCTTACAGTTTCTGGATGGAGCAGTTCTGGGGTTCTAATCACATTTCAGTGTTGAGAAATTGTTCTTTGAACAGATTAAGATACCTTAAGGAAACTTGATGAGCAGCCAAAATCCCTGGTCATGCTTAATTTAGTTTAAAATACCCCCAAATGCCCCTCTTGCAGCACATGTACAATATAACACATAGAACACATGAGGTATAGCCAGAATTCTCAAATAGTTCCGTGTTGTACTGAAATAGACACAGTGTGGATCTTGAATCATTTGAAGGGTCTACGGCATGTAAAGATGCTAAGCTGCAGGATTTAGCTGTAGAAATCTACTACCACACTGAAAGAATTTATAAAGCTTCTTTATGGAGCTGCCTACTCACCTCTGAGGACAGAAGATTTAACTGCATTATTTCAAGAGACATCTGCACCCATTCATAGTAAGCTTATGGTTGAAAATGGGTGGGGGAAAGGATATGATTTAAGGAAGCTAAAGCTAAATTCATATGATTAGTGCAAGAGGTGGTTGCTAAGGTTTGCAGCTCCACTCTACAGATGTGTCTGCTGCTTGATGCAACAGCAAAAGTGATGAAGATACTGAGTGGAAACCTGGAAATGACTATGGTAGAACAGGAAGGCTTAGTGGTAATCCAGACTTGAGATAAATTGCCTGCTTAGAATTATTGAGGCATATTTGAGCGAGGGAAATACACGTGGAAGAGAAGAGCAGAACTAGGTATTTGAAGTGTGCGTGGAGTGAATGCTGATGTATTTAGGAACTTCAGGCTTAAGGCAGTGCAGTGTTTTGAAAGATACTAATGAAAACAAGCATGCTGGGGTCAGCGAAACAAAAATAATCTGAACTTTCTGTAACTGAGAAGAGAATCAAGCCTAGAAATGATGTGTCATCCTCCTTTGTGAACTAGTTTTATGAACTTTGACAAACTGACCTTACATGGCTGCTCACATCTGGCCGTGCGCTGTGTCATGTGATTGCCTTGCAGTGTTCACTGGAAGTGGTGATGCCTGTGCAAGAGCTTTCAATTCCAAGAGTGGCGTCCTCCAGAAGATCTTTCGAGGGCATAAGTTCATCATCAACTGCATCCAGGTCAGAAAGGGGTTCGCGGGGATTTTGTGTGTCTGATTGCTCCCCCATTTGTTTTGTGGGAATTAGCGTGGTTAGCTGCTCTGTGTGTCTTGGATTGGATGTTGTTCTAGGGTATGATGAAGACTTGAATATTCCTTTTGTAATTTTAGAGACTCTCAGTAATAAAAAGGATAAGTGAAACCACAGAGTGAGTCTCCAGAGATGGTCCCGTGTTTGATTGGAGGTTTTTCGGGTCAGAAAGAGACGGATGTAACTGATCCTGTGTAGAGGCAGGGAATGGACTCTGACCTCATGAGACCCCTTCCATTACAAGACACTGATGATAAGTGTTTTGTGGTGCTGTAGGTGCAAAAGAAGTTTCTTACTTAGCCAAGCAGAACGATTTATAGCATTATGCCTCTAACCCTCGACAGTCTACTACTGCATACTACCCTTTCGGATCTTAGTGAAGAGCTAGGGGCGATTTCCATGTGCTGCCCTGTGTGTAACCAGCCCTGTTCAATGTCTTCATCAACGACCTGGATGAAGGCATCGAGTGCACCCTTAGTAAGTTTGCAGATGACACTAAGCTGGGTGGAAGTGTCGATCTGCTGGAGGGAAGGAAGGCCCTGCAAAGGGATCTGGACAGACTGGACCGCTGGGCAGAGTGCAACGGCATGAGGTTTAACACAG
>WAAB01020745.1:0-20073 GCA_013389865.1 Piaya cayana | reverse complement strand
CCTTCCCTGGAGGTGTTTAAGTTATGGGTGGACGGGGTCCTGAGGGACATGGTTTAGTGTTTGATAGGAATGGTTGGACTCGATGATCCAGTGGGTCTCTTCCAACCCGGTCATTCTGTGATTCTGTGATTCTGTGATATAAAATACTGGCATGAACTCACAGAATCACAGAATGGTTTGGGTTGTAAGGGACCTTAAAGATGATACAGTTCCAAGCTAACACATGGAACAGTCTCTGCCACTGGCTTAAAGTCCCTAATGAGTTTCTTGCGTGTTGTCTAGCCTCAAGTGATACTGGCATTTAAAAGTTAAAAGGAGAGGAATTAATTGTCCTTGGTGGCAATGCAAAGATCAGTATCATGTGAGGAATCCTGGGGGGGAAATTTTGAATCCTTGCATGCTTCATGTGTTTGAGTCCACATCTCTCTGCATCAGGATCTCAGTAAAAGCTGTGTGCAGGATGAAGGTTTTGCTTAAGTACAGGAGACACTAAGTATTTCTGGCAGGCTGAGAGTCAAAAGGAAAAAGAGAGGACAAAATTCCTTTTGGAGTTGATCTTGAGTGTACTGAGATGTAAATGTTGTTGTCTTGTGAGTATTTTTCTGAATTAGCAAGTGGCTGGTTGGTCTGACACTACAAACACTTGGGTGTTGACCTGTTGGTTGTGTAGCAGATGGTCACCCAGCTGTATTTGGGTGATGACTGATGTAATCGCACTGTGCAGCTCTTAAGTGTTGACATTGACAAGACCAAAGCCTAACTTTGAATTTTGGTTTGGTTTTGGGTATTTTGTAATTTTATTTCCAAGTGTATAGGGCAAAAAATCCTGGGAAGAGAGAGAGGACTGAGAAGTGGTGACCTTAGTATGATCTGAAATATATGGATGAGAGGGGGTTGTGGTTGTGCAGTGCTTGTGTGGTGCCCTGTGGTGGTGTGAGCCAGACTGCTGGTAGGATTCTTGCTGTCACGGCCGCCTCTGGAGACTGCGAGTGTCCATATGGACAGCCTGACACAGGAAGGGGAAGATGATCAATGCTGAGGGCTTACTTCTAGGGTGGGATGAAAACAATTGGGAACATTACCAACGGCAGCAAACGTTTCACTAAGGAAATGAAACTACATGAAGAACAGAGGTTAAATTACTGCAGGTTCAGAAGAACCAACAGGAATTGTATCTATAACATATTGCAAAGGAATAAGAAAAGTGAGAAGGGAACTATTCCTGAACCCCTCCACTGCCTACTGATGCTGGTTTTGGTGCCTTCTTAAGCTTCATCTTCAAAACCAGCAGTGTGAAACCAGCACAGAAATTCCCAGCTACAGCCTACTTTGACATTGAGTTTAGTTCCCCTTTGCTTTTCTAGTGGGTTTAGGTTATAAATAACTCTTACTGTTTGTATTTTATGGCTCTGTGAAGTGGCTGAGAAATGAGTCCTGACTTAGTAATATCTCATCCCACTTCAGCAGCTTTTGCGATAATTTATACCGGCTCTTGCAATGAGCTGTCAGGCCTTAAGTATTAGGATCAAGCTGTGTTTGCTCTGATTTTTGATTGTGCAGATTCTGAGCTGTGTGGCTTGGTATTAAATGTGAGCCTGTTGTTCCAGATCCACGACGAGTTGCTCTACACAGCTTCCCATGATGGCACGCTGAGGATTTGGGACATCCGGGGAATATGCAAGAGAAATAAACGGCGTTTGAAGAAGGAGAGATCTGGCCAAGGCAGGAGCTCTCAGAAGGGAAGCCTGTCTCGTCTCTTCAACAATAAAGTTGGCTGTATGGTACAGCAAGAAAATGGGGAACACGAGGCTGTTGAACTCATGTGACTGCCCAGAATGGACTTTCTGTCAGTGACCAAAGCTGAACCTTTTGTTTTCTGCACCACTGTGTCCCTGTAAAACAGAACTTGGAAAAAGATGGGGAATGGCTTTGCTTGCACTTCGTTTTCAGCAGCCAGGATTCTCTGCAACTGTCAGATGGACTCAGATGTTGTTGCTGCAGAGGACCCTCAGCTTGAGTGGTGCTGGCATCAGGAGGGGCCACAACTGGGGTTCAGGTGACAAACCTGATGGTGTGTGTGTACTTAACAGCTCCTGGTTTCCTGTCCCCTCTGGCACAAAGGTGTTGCGCATTTCTGCCTGTCTGGGTCTGAGCAAGAGATGTGTTCTCCTGTTCTTGCCCCCTCACATGCCCTTTTTGGCTGAATGTAGAAATGGAAGGTGCCCTGCTGTATGACTATGAATTTGGTTTCCTCAGCTGTCAGATCTGTGTTTTGGTGGTCAGTCCAGCTAACGCAGAAAGGTGTGGCTCAGCAGAAGTTTAGGCAAGACTGGGCACCTCATGGCAAAGCTGGGAGTACTAGAACAGAAATAATTTTTACAAAATATAAGCTAACAAGCCAAACTTCTGACCTTTTGTACAGAGGTCACTGTCCTAAAGTTCAGCAATTGTCCTCCTCCCAGCAACCCCGCAGGCTTTTTGTACCTTCTGCAATCCCACACTTAGCAAAGGAAGCATCTGTGGCCTCAGCATGTCTCCCATGTGCTGCCAGGGGTGTATGCTTCCAGCTGCTGCTCACCCCCAGGCACTATTCCCTGGTAGGAAGTTCCTGATCTGTTGCTTTGAAGGGCCTCCTCGTGGCAGGAGGTGCAAGCTCTTCATTAGGCACCAGGTCTACAGTGGCGACTGCACCACACCTGGGCAGCCTGGCCTGCAGCTGGACTGTCCTCACTGGGGAAGGGTTCTCATATCTACTGGGAATGTCAAATTGTGTTTTACAAAGAAGAGGAGAACAAACCAGGATGATTTATTGGGTGTTCTAGATCTGTTAACTTTCCTCCTTACATGGTTATGTCTGGCCTTGGTCACTAGGGTGTTGGTAGCATCAGACAAGCAAAGTCAAGAGTTCTCCCAGTCTTTTTCCAGGTTTACCCCTCTCTGATAACCACTGAGCCATGAATAAGCAAGGGTTCTTATATTTTTCTATCTGTAGATACCGCTCTTTGTAGAACCAGTACATAAATATCTAACCACATGTTTTTATTTTTATGGCTTTATTTATTCTGTACTACAGCAAAATTAAAATGCTGTGTTCCTTTTTTAGAATGGACTAATAAACATGTGGCACCTATGGCCATCTCGCTGCCTAGCTTTTATTTCTTTCTCATTTAGAGGTGAGTCGCCTGGCTGCTGACTCAAAGCAGTTAAGAATGGATGGAATAGGGTAAGGAAAATAAACATACTTTTGGAAACATTTCTTGCCTTTCCCTCACTGCTGGGGCTGAAGACAAGGGTGCAGTGGAGCTGTCCTGCCTCCTACCAGAGTTCTGTTTCCCAGGAGTGACCAGGTCCAACCAAAGCACAGGCTTAAGGGAAAGCAGAGGTGACAAAAGAGCCCCACATGCTGGCTCAGTGCTCACTGAGAAGGCACTAAGACCCCTGCTCTGAAACTGTGACCCTGCCTCCTTGTGCTAGGGCTGTCACTGCTCCTACTCACTCTTGCCCAGCAGGTTTCCACACTTAGTAGGAAACAGCATTTTAATTATGTGAAATGCCTACCAGGAGAGACTAATCTGGGAGGTCTCTATGGTGTAGACTTAATTCCACTGTCAACCTCTTGGTCCTATCGTCACAACACAGTACCAGCCCTATGGGAAATGTTTATGAGACAGTGGCTCCTGGTTGCTGCGGTGAGGGCTTGCTATGCAGTTAATTCTGTTTGTGTTTTGCTTACGAGGTCAATGCTAAGCAGGAGACCTTTAGCAGAGACAGACAGAGCTGCACAGATGGCCTGGGCTACGCTTCTTGTTTAAAACTTTGCATGCAGTAGGTTGACAGGAGAGCTTATCTGGCCATACAGCAGCTGCACACAGAATTAGCAAATGGATTTAATAGACATAGACCTTAAAGAGTGGAATTAATGAGTCATTACCACTTCTGCCTGTTGCTAAACATATCACAGTCTTCAAATGCATGGTCAAAATTAACTTAAAACGCTGAGCCCATGCATCCAGCCCTGCCGATCACTAAAGCTGCAGGCAGTTCCCAGGGGCATCGCTGGCAGCCTTACATCACTGAGGAATGGCTCCTCTGACAAGCGCTGCCTGTTATGATGCTAATTTTAAATTCCCCCAAGGACAAACGTTCACTTATTACACTGTCGCTGCCACTATGCTATGCAAGCCACGACAAAGAGGAGAAATACCACCACTGCAGCCCCCACGCTGCCTTCAGAGCCTGCCCAGGGGCAAGCATAAGGCAATGCTGGGATGCCAGCAGGTTTGGGAACCCCTCTGGCTGAATAAATCTTGTGTTTTCCCCACCTACTTCTTATTACAACTACACGCATTGTTTTGTATGTTTTTCTCATTTTCAATTCCTTTGTATATTCTAGTTACACTCTGCATCAGTCCCATGGTTCCTCAGTGCTCCCCTGCAGAGAAGTGGGATATGATTGTCGGGGCTGTTTCTTCCCACAGACACTTGTATTGCTGGCTTTAGAAATACTTCAACTCTCTGTGAGGATATAAAACTACTCAATTTTCACAGCATTTGCCTTGATACACAATTATGAAATACAAATAATTCCTTAACAGTGTAATCACTCCCTGCTTTTTGCTGTCCTTGGCTAAGGTAGCCAGGGAAAAAAAATCCCCCCCTGAAGCTTAAGTCCATCGGGCCAAGCTTCCCCTTCCTCCAGCTCACCCTAAATGAAGCTTAAGCCCTCATTTCCCCACTGATAAATGCTGGGTAAGAATAAACTGTCACCACAGGGATGTACAGTTTTCCAGCAGCGGTTGTAAGGCCTCAATTCCTGCCAGTTCCCCTGCTCCCACCAGTGCCAGCCCTGTGCCAGAAGCAGGCGGGCCCTGGGCTCCCTCTACTGTGATGCTTAAGCAATGGAAAGCAAATAAACCCCTTTTTAAGAAAAGCTAAAAAGCAAGTCAACTTCTAGTCCCAGGGGAGAAGCGAGCTCACACAGCAGAAAACAGGGTGTTAAAAACCACACAAACTCAAATCTTTCTTCAGAATGCTGAAGCTAAGTACAATTAACGAGACAGTGCCTGAGCCAGGTTTTGTTCAACAGCTGATTAAGGAAAATCATGTAGTCACCATGAAATCCATCAGTCTTAAGCCAGACACCTGCAAAAGGTTAAGAGGAGCTCCTTGGGCAACCTGGTTATTTAGAATCTAAAAGGAAACATCACTTGACCCATCACGGTTCACGGCAGCCCAGGGTTCTGCCAGGTAGCACTGACTGGTTTACAACCAAAGACTGGAGGACTCTCACCAGCGGCAGAAGCAGCAGTTACCTTTACTGCCTGTGTCACACCTGCAGAGTGGCAAGCAGAACACAGTATGAACCCATACACAACAGATACATAAATGACTCTCAGAAATCTTTCAGAAGAAAAGGAGAACAGTTTGTGAATTGACACCTCTATAACCTCATGAGCTACGTTTCTGATTTATAAACTCACTGGTTATTTAAAATGGTACAGAAATGCTTCTTTACTTGAATACTAAGTGAATTAACTTATTTTACAATAAAAATATAGTTTAGTTCTATTAAATTTTCTTCTGAAAATAGATTTCTTCTATTTTTCTGCTATGACAATAAGTTACAATGTATCACAAATGTAGGCCTTAAGCAGATTTATAAATAAGCAGGAATTAAGTGTTCCACCTATCGTTTAACTGAGTACAAGGCATTTAGTAAGAGATAAGCTCAAGGTGCATTTATAATCCAAACTCAATTTGTCAAGGTAAATACATGTAACTGAAGTAGACATAATGGGATTTAATGCTGTGGTACTTGGATATAGGATAAGTATTCATGAATGATCTGTTCCTCTTCCTCCAGTGTTAAATCCAGATAATCCTCTTCATGTTCAGGAATATCCTCTAGGATTTCATTGACTGCATCCGTCTCCATGTCTTCATCCGTTGGTGAACTAGAAGAACCTTCCAATAAAAAGCAGCAGCAGTGAATTCACCTCTGAAAGTTGTCAGTGCTCTCCCTCCTCTGGCACGACTGCTCTGTGATACTGGGACTTTAAATCTACCCCTGTTACATGAGCTTTGTGAAGGATATTGTGGGAAGGCAAGTTTTTCCTGTTGGTTAAAACTGTAGGAAAACCCTTAGTTATACAGCAGGGATCACTACAGCTCTGACAATGGGGGAAGACAGAGAGAGACAGCGAGAGACAGAGCGAGAAAATGTGTACGTTTCCTTTCTGCCAAGCAGCAAGTATCAGTTTACATTTCTATCATGTAAGGGACACTAGGAAGGAGTCAGTGGTCAAATAAGCTGACTGTAGAGCACAGATAAGGAATAAGCTTCCTCGTAGTCAGAACCCAGATATTAGCAAATCCAAATACTATCCTATCAGCGGCAGGTCCAGGGAAAAGGCTCCAGCAACTCAATACCTGCTCTCAAAGAGTACAGGCAAGGAGAGGTTGGCGGGTTGTTAAAGAGAACTGATGTGAGTACAATTAAATGACAGAAGCCAGACTTGTTTGTGGGCTATATGGTACTACATGCTCCTCCCTGAGGAAACAAAGGCACAGACACCCAAGGCCTCCACCCTTCTGTGCCAAAGCCAAAGCCTGCTCAGCAGTCATTTCATCTTAGTCCTTCCCAGGATGCCTCTGAAAGTCACTTTTCTGCTGGGCTGCATCTGTCTCATGCATTGCCCACAGCCAATATACATCCCCATGATCCCATGGTTGTCAACAACTGCAGGGGCTACAGCTTCCCTGGGGAAATGGCTGCCTTGCCTGTTCCTGTGTTACTCATAGAAGTAGCAGGGGGCATCAGTCAAGGTCTTCTACAAGTACTTAAGCAGAACTGCTTAACAGTTTTGTATGCAAGCCTTCCCCCTTCCCTCTCCTCTGTCTGCTGTAAGCTGCATTCTTACCTGCTGACTCTGTGGGCGAGTCTTTTGATGAAGTTGATTCCTCTGATGGACTGGACGCTTCTGGAGACAGCTGCAGTGATGCAGGAAGAACTCCCCCATAATGAACAAGGATTTGGGAAGCCAAGTGGATGTTGCCTTTAAAGGTCTTTAAAGCCTGTTCTGCTGACTCTCGGCTGAAGCCCATATACATCAGCTATGGGAGGGGGGGAAAAGAAACAAATAAATCTGGAGAAATCCAGCTAATCTAGCTCATCCAGCTCCAGGGTCTGACAGGAATCTGACTCTGCATTTGACGGTCCTTCCTCTAGTACAGAGGAAAGTGCTGCATGCCAGGAATTCCAGGACATCAACTCTGGTTTACTGGAACAGTTCACAACAGGGCAGTGGCCTATTAAAGGAATGGTGATACTGAGCAGAATCAAGAGCCTCTTGTTTAATATCAGGCCAATTCTTTTTCTGCTTTTCAACAGGAAAATTCAAAGCATTCCAGAGTATCAGGAGCATGCAATTGTTATTTACTTTTTCTAAGCAATACAGTTTTCTTGCCTAGCTGACATTAATTATGTAGCCACACTAACTAACAAAGAGCTTTTCAGATGGCCTGTGATGAGAGAGACAAATTCCAGCTCTTTCGCTTGTGTACTGCAATATTTAGAAACTCTAATATATTTCACATTTGCTGTCTTTTTTGAGCATTAGAATGTACACGCTTCCCTCTGCATCTGTGCATGAACAAGTTGGTGTTAGCAGGCAAGCAGGCAAGAAGGACACAAGGATTATATTTTAGCCCGAGTCTGACTTCACTGTGAAGAGCAGATACCAGACAGTGGAAGTGCGCAGCTTGAGTGATGGGGGTCAAAGAATATTTGTACAGCTTTGCTTAAGGAAGATCAAGTGTGTTTGAAGGCACAAGACAACTAACTTCTAAGAAAGCAAGAGGTTTAACTTACTTGATCGATACTTCCCTGGGAAATCTGAAACTGGTCCATCACCATAGGATCATTATCATCATCTTCCAACAGTAACTCAGGATTGTCAAGAATAAACTACAACAAAAGAAAGAGGGATCAGAATAGAGAGAGATATAATAGTCCTTGGCAAGGGTGTGCATTTAGCCCAGTAGTTGATATAAACCAATTTAAATGGTACCCAACTCATCAGGCCAGGAAGTGGAAGTTCAGTTATTAAAGTTTAGAAAAGTTAGCTATGAACTAACAAATACTGGCTATGAAAAATAAGAATCGACTAAACAATAGGAGGGTGAAGGGTCTAGAGAACAAGTCTTACTGAGGAGTAGCTGAGGGATCTGGGCCTGTTTAGTCTGGAGAAAAAGAGGCTAAAGGGAGACCTTATTGTTATCTATAACTACCTGAAAGGAGATTGTAGCAAGGTGGATGTAGGTCTCTTCTCCCAAGCAACAGGACAAGGGGAAATGACCTCAAGTTGTGCCAGGGGAGGTTTAGACTGGATACAAGGAAAAATTTCTTCACCAGAAGAACCATCAGGCATTAGAACAGGTTGCCCAGTGAAGTGGTGGAGTCACTATCCCTTGAGGTATTTAAAATGCATGTAGTTGTGGTGCTTAGAAATGTGTTTCAATTGTGGTGTTGGCAGTGTTAGGGTAATGGTTAGGGTTGACGATCTTAAAGGTCTCTTCCAATCTAAACAACTCTATAAATAAATTTAAAAAAAGCTAACAGATTTTTTTTGTACTGAAGTACTACTGAAAGTCACTTACCTTAACAGCTTGGTCCAGGTTTCCTTGTGTATTATGAAGAGCTACTTGAGCAGCCCTCTCCGAGTAGCCCATACTTTTCAAGGTATTTATGTCTTCAAGTCGCTGCCTTCTTTTAGCTCTCTCTTCCCTCCTTATCTGTGCCTTTTCCTGCAAGAACACAGCCATTACAAACCTAACTTTGCATGGGAATGCTTCAGCCATCCTCTGTGCATATAGTTTCTTTGATTTCAGTTTGAATCTCTTGAGGAAAGGGGATTTATTTTTTTTTTTTTAATACAGACTGTGCTGCTAGACACCATTCCTAAATAAAGCCAGCGCTGTTGCCATACTTCCGCTCCACAGTATGCAGATGGGATCTTGTGCTATCGCAGCTATTATAGGCCCTGTGTGGTAAGTGATAAACCTGTTTGGCAGATGGGCCTGTAGACAAGACTTGCCAAGGACACGCAGTCAAGACTGGGCACATAGCCAAGGGGTTCTGTTCAGCCATTTGACTTCACTGTTCATGTTTCACTGCCTGAAATCTGCATGTGCCATCCCAGCTTACCAAATGTAACTTCAGGTCTGTGTAACACTACCTTCACTCCAGCACAAGAAATCGTATTCTCCTCCTGGATCTTTCAAATCCAAAGCCATAACACAATGTAACTTGATGGCTACTCTCACATCACTTTGCTTGTATTTCAATCAGCCACACACAGGAGCGACAGCTTGATCATGGTGGTTTTGTTCCTACGTGGAACATAGCTGAGTAGCAAACACTAGTGCAAAGTCTTCATATGTGCCTCTGTGTTCAACCGCAGGTCTTTGGGTCTCTCATCCCGTTCTCATGCTGTTCTGGGATAGAGCTTCCCTTGCTGTATTAAGTTTTGGTTTCAAACTTGTAGCAACAGATATCAAACTGTTAGTTACACTAACAGTGCCAAAGCAGGATAATCAGAGTCCTTAATTTAACACCACACTGCACTAGCTGCATAAAACACAATCTTACAGACACCCCAACTAATATGATCCTTGATACTTTCACTGCACCATACCTCTCTCCTGTTGCTGATAAGATTGGCAGCATGCTCCACATTCCCATGGCAAGCTCGCAGTGCAAGGCGAGCTTCCTGTTCGGAGAACCCCAGGAGTGACAGGCGATCAACTTTTTCAGGATCTATGTAAAGCTCTTCATATAAACGAGATGCCTGTATACAGGAAGAACAAAGCAATGCTACTTAGACTGTTGCGAACATACAAACAACAACAACAAAGTCCCCCCATTTTTTCAAGTAAGCAAAGAAGACAGACCTAAAATCCAGGAGTTAGTGTGAGCCTCTTGGAAGTTTTACCTAATGATGTCTTACCTTCTGAATATACTCAGCAGCCTCCTTTTCCCTGCCACTGTGATAGTGTCCTATCCCTTGAAGGAGGTAAAGTCGTAGAAATAAAACCTTCTCACGACCGTAGCTTCCCTAAAGAATTGTTTAAACATGGGGTGGGGGGCAGAAGCATATGGTACAACATCAATTCATTATCAACAGAACACTTCACACATTTAAAGAAGACAGTCACTACTACGTGACATTTAGTACGTAGATAAAGTATTGCATCTGAACACAGATGATGTCTGTGCACATGAATGCATGTTTGCCATGACCTTTTTGTCAGGTCCAAAGATTTTACCAGGCTGATAACTGTACAACTAAATTACAGGCCAAGGAGGCATGAGAAAAATTCAAACTTCTAAGAAGTCAGTCTTGTAACACACGAACAATAACTGAATACAGGTAGGGAAAAACTAGCCAACCTAATTAAATCAAAACTATCATACTTTGATATCAATAAGCCTTTCGTGGTTCTCCCCATAGCACCTCTGGAAGCATCTCTGTGCTGTGGACAGCTTCTTCTCTGCATCATCCAGGCAGTCCAGCTGCTCCAGGCGGAAGTAGCACCACACTATATCCAGCTGCAGTACTGCATAATTGTCAACGGTATTGAGCAGTTCTGTGCTACACTCGCTGGAAAATAAAACAATGGCCTTGTTTTCTTGGGAGAGGTTGTTTATTTTTTCCAAACACTTTTTAACACTCATGAAACAACAAGCATACTCACATGCTTGAAAAAGTACACACTTTCTATTTGAGGTAGCAAACTGAGGCCAGTGGAACTTCAATAAAGCACTGATTTCCCATCATATTTACTAATACACAGGACACTAACAGTAACATTACACCTACAAGAGTTAGAGTAGTTGCAACTCATTTTGTCACTATTTAAGACAGTGACTCTTCAACCAGAAGTGAGTTAAAACCTGTGTAATCTTTGAGAGGACAAAGAAAGTCTTCCCCAGTGCACGTGAACATGTCTAGTCCTGTGCCAGTCTGCTTGTACATGCATACAGATGAGAAACAGATGGGGACAATATTACTTTCAGGGACCACAAAACAGCAATTTAGAGCTTGGACTGCTGATAGGAAGCTAGTCTACCCACAGAAACCCTGGTATGGTTATTGACCTCAGCTATCTGGTCCACCTTTCACAAGAAATTACTTCCCAGGAGCAATTGCAAGAGTATCTGTAACTGTCTCTCAAGATACTAACGCTGACAGTTTCTGTTTATGCTGATATGAAGATTAAGTTGCCCAATGGTGGTATCTGTTTCTGTCATTCTACATGAAGACACCTGTCACTGCAAGTCAGGGCTTTTGTCTGTGCTTTCCCATCTGTGGAGGGGGCGTGAAGCAATCCTGGGGAGAGCAGGTCTGATCTATATGCACAGGCAGAGCTAACAGCGTTCCTGTTTTGGAATAGGAGCTGACACTAAAGGAAAAAGACACAAGAACTCGAAAGATTCTTACCAGAAGTGTTTATCAGCATCCAACAAATATGGCAGTGCTATTTCATATTCTTTCTTCTTCATTAATGCTCTGCCCTTCTCATGACAACCCATTGCCAGCACAAGTGCCTAGAAAAACAGATGGGAGACCCATTTTTCCCACATCTCCAGTCCACTTTCATAACAAAAGAGAAATATCTAAGTAATCCGTTAGAGCCCTTGTTCTCACTAGAAAAGCACCACTGTATCAGTTCTGTAAGAGCAGTATTATTTCACACCACTCATACTTTTCTTCCATGTGCTAATGTTAGATATTTTCTAATTAAAAGCAACGAATGTCACTGACATAGGATACATTGCACCAAGTTTATTTTAAGAATGCAACCCTAGACAGATTTTCAATGATAAGTGATAAAAAGCTAAGCATTTTTCTGGGTGCTACACTTCCTAACAGCATCAAATTTGTTCTGCTTTACTATTACAATTATCTTGTAAAACCTAATGATTCACCTCCTCAGAACTGAAAATTAAATTTTGTATGTGCCAGTAAAACACCCTAGTTCCTGTACTATGACAAGCAGAAATGTAAGCAATATTTCAGGATAGAAACAACCTGCAATATTTCTTCTCACCCATGTTCAATACTGATTAAATCTTGTGTACTTGAACATTTGATGCTTTAACTCTTTGGATGAATTACTACTTTCAGCACTTTATCAGAATAGTATGCGTTGTAACAATGAAGTGTTTTATTCCAGTCATCCAGAAACTCCAGACGATGCAAGAAGACACAGTATGTCTCAAAAGAGGCTATAGTGGCAGTTAGCATGCGTTGGGGCTTAATAATTTCTTCTAAAGTTGTTGTTACTGGGTGCAATTCCAAATATTTGTTAAAAAAAAATAAATTTATCTTCAGAAAATCCAGCATTCTTGAAAGATTCTATCACTAGAATCACTATGATAGAAAATATAACTATTCTTTCACTTTAGAGGCAAACATCAGGTATGTCACTCCTACAATTCAATGCATGCACCCAACCAAAGATATTTTCAGTTGAGAATGTGGAACTTTACGTGGAGAACAAGTTTAAATTTCAGAGAGGTCACAGTGCAAAAGATCTCAAAACTATTTTAAAGAGTCCAATTTGGAGCGACTGATTAAGTTTCCATCTGAAACTGAGGCCTAACACACACATTATTTTTATGTCATTCCAGGACACCCAAAATTTAAAGTAGGTTCTAGGATATAAGAAAGCTAAAGCCCATCTTAGAACAAAAAAAAAAAACAAGACATGGACAGCACAGGGATCAGTGCAAGATTAGACCCGTTATTAGATCCACAATCCAAGGTCTCTCCCTTCTGACTGAACCATTCCCAATTGTAGAGTTCTACTTCAATTTTATTTCAAAATTATTTCTATTAATCAAACATCTGCTAGACTCAGGGTTAAAACTTCACAGATCAAGTTTTAAAAAAAGGAATCTTAGTAGCTTTGTAAGATACTTTTACATACTTTTTTTGCTTGAGGAGGAATTTCAATTGACCTTCCAGTCTGATTGGCTATATCTAGGTATGGAACGGAATCTGGATCCAAGTACTCCTCTGAAATACAGGAAAAAGCAGTTTAAGTTCTAAGTACCACCTTTAACAGAGAAACTCACCAACATTATTTAAGGCACCAAAGTACATTGTTAAATACAAAAGCAATCAAACAAACAGAATTATGTGTAAAGGGTGCACATGTGGGTTTTTTTGACATGCCTAACAACGGCCCTGATGACAAAAACATGAGGAAATTTTAGAAAGGTCATTAAGGAAAAGGCCCTGTTTATCCAGAAATTTGGATGCAACATTAAAAATTACGTAAGTAGTATAGAGTTTTTTGCAGAAGACAACACACCTACGTTTTACGTGATATAACATTTGAAATGCTTTGTCAAATAAACCATAGAATATAAAAATAGCCCACAACTTTACCTTTTCCCACATCTTTAATGCTGAATAACCAAACCATCAAATTTTACTTTCACCTCCATCTCATTTAAAATTGAAAGATGCTTTTCTCATAAACAAAAAGACAATTAAGCAGAAGTTTGCCAAGATTAAAAGCTTCTGCCCTGCAGTTTTTCTCAGATGAAACAAAAAGGTTTGTTAAATCCTTTCTACACTTCATGCCCATCTTTCAGTCAGTGTGTCCGTTATGGACTCCATGCTATATTCTGGCATGGTGCTACAGCAGACAGCCCAACAGAGGTTATACACAGGATTCAATGCATGGTGTCTAAACTACCCCTTAAATCCATAAAAGGAATCATTTCCTTAATCTGTTCAAAATCTGATATTATAGTAAGAAACAGGCTGTCACTGATCCTTAGAAGAAGCTTCGTTCAGGTATTTTTGCATTTGCAGGAATTCGTTAAACACTCAGTTTAACAGTTCCTTGTTTGTGTATTTTTGAAGCAATAAAATCTGTACAGAAGTGATTTAAACTCACCACCTAGCAATACTATTCACAAATAAAACCTGATTTTGAAAAATTATTACTGTTAAGTTCACCATGTCCCTTTAACTTAATCTATAGTTGCCAGCAATCAACATCAAATGCAGTGAGAACAGGACAGCCGCGATACAGATGAGAATGACAACTGATCTGTTCTGAACAATGAAACCATGGTTACACACAGCTGTATCTGAGGTAAACCACTATGTGTAATAACTTATAACACATTATTCCTCTGTGCTTCTGTCTACAATAAATTTAAAGCCTGCTCTTAGGAGTCATCAGTTCCTTAACAGTCGCAGGTCAATTAATTAATAATTGATCCATATTATATCCTTCTCAAAGCATCAAAAGCTTTCTAGCATTCCACTTGCATAAGATGAGTTACAGTACAATAGGAAGTTTTAGTCAACTTAAAATCCAGTTTTCCACCTAGAAAAGTGTAACTGAAATCCAGTCATGCTACAGACTCTCTTGTATCAATAGTCCACTGAGAAGATAATTGTTGATACATAAGAGTTAATGAACACTCAATTCACACTCACTCCACAACCCCCCAGACCCTTACCTCTTTCTGCTAGAATTTCCAAGCCCTTCTTAGTTCTTTGCATCTTGTCATTTATTTCTTTTTCTTTTTTGCATTTAAGCTCTTCTTCCTGAACTTTTCTTTTTGTTTCCTCATCACTCTGATCCAGCTGAAGTACCATCACTTTTGCATTGTGTGTTACACCCTGGTCCTGAAGGGTTTTGCCTGCAGAACAGAGGACGATGACTACAATCCAAATACTCCATTTTTGAAGGGAGATCGTTTTACATTTACTACCATGGGGGCGGTGGTGGCACCACCCACAACCACAACAACCTGAACAGCCCCTTGCCTTACCCATAACTGTACTGAAAAACTAGAGTAATGACTAGACTCAATCAAAACCTCCAACATACAGCAGAAACTCAGAAATTAAGAATCAGACTTACATCTCAAAGGGGCTTTTTAAATGATTGGTATGATTCTTTGCTTATTTTTTTCAAAATATTCACAAAAAATACAACTGTTTCTATTTCAGTTAACTGATCACCAGTCAAAACCCGGAATAACAACATGTTCAGGATCATACACTAAAACAGTAACAGGACAGAGGAACTGGAATTTGGATACAAGTTCCTACTGTCAATTCCATGTCTCTAATTCTGACATATTCTAAAGGAAATTAATGTCAGATGCCTAGACCATCAATCAGGAGAAAGCTGCTGCCATCACTTCCAACAATATGTCTGCCAAATTGTACAAGTTTTTGAATGTGCTGTTATACACATTTTGAGGAAATTTAGAGTTTCTCTTAAACAAGCATTTCACTGTTTCAACACTTGAAAACGTGTTTTCAACATTCATGATGGGATTCCTATAATCCTTCTAATTCCATCTAAGAATTTTGACCATTATAATTTACTAAATTTCCTGTAGAGCAGAACCTGACAAATATAACTGCTATTCCTTGGAGTTTCTGAAATTCACAGTTGCAAGGAATTTTTCTTCTGATAATCAGTAAACCAGAAAGCTCACATAAATGTATACCCAACTAGACATACATACCCAGGTCAAGTTGCTTCTTATTTATGATTATTTTGATAGTATTTTCTTTTAATTCATGTTCCTGTGCTATCCTGTGAAATAAATAATTTCATCCATGAATATAAAATTGTACGGCTATACAACGTTCCTATTAGAATAGCAATGAAACTTAAAAATCAGTATGCTCATTAACTCGCTTAAAACTTTTACAATGAAGGGCTGCTAGAAGTAAAATATCACCAGAAAGCTTTGTATACTATGTAGGGAAAACCCGGGATACAGAAAAGGAAAAAGCAAATAAATCAGAAAAGAATCTGATTTTATTAAGCTTAAAATGACAAAAGGAAGAGAAGATAATGTTCATAGTTCAGAATACCTGCCTAGTTACAGATTTAGAACACTGATCACTAGTGCTTCCTGTGGTACTTGCTAGCAAGTTACAGAGCTACCTTCTTCCACAACTGCAACTTTCCTGCTTCTTACATGAAGAATTGCCCTTCAGGGATACTGGACATCCTACTCAGACATACTGAACAAACATACGTGCTAAGAGAAAACTTAAATCAAACAAATAGTGCTCTGTGTCTCTTTCCTTTAGCACTGTATAAGAGTATGCTGTCTCATTAGAAAAGAGCCAAGGGTGATTATACTTACTGTGATCTGAGCTCCTTGCCCGTGATGAACAGGTTAGTTTCCAGTGGGATTTTTCTGCTCTGAAGTAATTACATTGGGTGAGGGAAAGGAGGAGGGAAGGAAAAAAGTAAGATATCAAGATATGTTGGCTGTTTTCTTTATTAATTGTTTTACAACAAACACAGTTCCTTTTTTAAATAATAACTATGTTAACAGGGCTATGGTTGGGCATACATATCAGTAATTTCCAGGCAGGGAGACTTGTACTTGCTTATTTAGTGTTAAAAATAAGCACTGTAACAGAACCAAACAATTTAAACTGACTAATTTAATTATGCACTTCTAATCTTAGCTCTGCTTTGTAATTATGCCACTCACCTCTGACTGGCTAAGTTATGATTAATTCCTATTAATGTCTCTGGTCCCATATTAGAAAAACTGGGATTTTTAATTAATTAATTCCCCTATGCTCAGTAGTGTTATAAAGGAGAATTATGAAACTCTTTGTTTCAGCTGCGTGGTGATCACTTAACACCCTGTACCCTTTGGCCCATCATATATGCTGATAATTATTTTTCACAACAGGAGAGAGATGATGATAATCTTCCCTGATATTATATTCCTTTGGGATGATATTCCCATATACCTGAGAAACTGAAATATACCTATATAAGTCTCCTTCCCTCCATATTTTATATGCCTAACATAGATATCTTGCGCAAAACCCTGAAAAAATTGAGAAGGAAAAATATTTCCATTAAATATGTATCTAGAACTCAAAAGGCCATCAAAGCAAAGCTACTTATCCTGACTTCTCTGCAGTACCACTTACTTTTCTACGAGGCAGATATATATCAAGTCTTGCAATCCCAGTTACTTTAAAATTTTCATTTCCTGTTCCACGCTCAATTGCTTTGCACCGTATTTCTTCAAGCATATTCTCAATATCATTCTCATTGATATTCAGCTTGGATGAATATTTTTGTACAAGCTCCTAAGAAAAGAGCAAGAAAAACTGGGAAAATGCATCAGCAGTATGACAGAGAAGATGCATGACATCAACTCAGAGAGAATATTTACCTTCATCTCTTTACCAGCTTCTTTCTTTTCATTTGTATATGGCAGTTTCCATAGCTGAATTTTGTCCTCTCTCAAGCAACTTGTCAGTTTTGCTATTAAATACTTCCTTTGAGCCATTCTGTCAAAACAAAAGCACAATTGGAAAAGAAAAGAAATAGCCAATTTTTTAATATAGCTTTCTTCTACCAAGATATTGTAGTACCAAGTGACAGTTCAGAATTCTGCAAAAAATTGAATATAAAATACATTCTATGCATTTTGGTGGGGAGGAGAACGAGTCTAAACCAGTACAAAAAACTGGAAAGGAGGCAATAATTCAGAAAGTCCCCAAGTCAGATCCTACCAATTAAATACAAATTAAGCCTCTTCCTAACCCTACACGTAAGTTGGAATTGCAGAAGGTGCCCATTCATCAAAATCCATGATTCAACAATTCTGCCCTGTCCTGGACAGCTCTGCTCAATCCAACACACCCTCAAAAACATCTTGCTGTACCTCTGACTGTCTGCTTCTCTCACTTTCCTACTTTAACAGCCTTTCTACATAGTTGAATTATTTCTTTCTTCGGGAGAACAAAAAAAAAAGTGTCAAGAAGGAATATCTTAGAACCACAAACTCTCCACCATGACAAACCCATAAGGTAAAGCTTACAGCCCTCCAGCAAAGTGAGATCAGCGAGAGTGCAGAGAGCTAAGACAGACACAAGCTATGCCTCCCTTCCCTGATCTCAATCATCTGTCAAGCAAACAAGTTTAACAGTACCATAAAATGCCATCATAAAATGCTAGTTTCACAAAGATGGAACAGCAGGGTGCCACTTTTCACAGTCCAATAAATGCTATTCCAAATGCAAATAGGCACATGGGTCACAAGAAACAAGTCCAGAGGCTGAGATCAGACGTACTATAAACATGCACCAGGCATTAAAGTACCCATCACTGAGGAGGTGACAGTGAGCTTGCAGGTAAGGCTGTAGGTGGAATTCACCACAGGTTATTATTCAGCTCAGAGAAACCAGTAACCTCTGCATTTAAAACACTGGCACATATGCACTAAGGTTGGCATTGAAATTTGATTAATCAGTTTCACTTTTCCTTCAGAGTGGTTTCCTTTTCTCATGATTGTTTATTAGCACATAGCTTCAGGAGAAAAGGGAACAGAAAAGAATCGAACACTTCTATGCATTTTCCTAGCCTCAAAAACTGTTCCTTGTGCAGAAAAACACTATTTGACAGCAAAATCACACAGGCAAACATCCAATATGTGGCGAGTTTACTGCTTAACCTTAACTCAACTTCAGCTTTAGCAAGCTACAAAGAACCTTTGAATGCTGCAAAGGCAACAGTCTCTTCTAAAGCAGAGTCAGAAGGATTAACTGAGCAAGTGGACAGTTTAACAGCCCTTCTAGTTTTATTGCTACAGTTTGCATAGTGTTTGTCCAAAGAGAGATAACCACACCTTCTTTTCCTTGCTAGCATGATTATGATGTTATTATTTTAGGGCCAAGGCAAATCATAACATTTATAAAACAGAAAGCAACAAACACCCTCAATTTTAAAATGACTCAAAGTTATTACTGCAGCTTTCCCCCTTTTCTAAAAGGTGCCAGGTAACTCTCCTGAACAACCTGTAACCATCATTTTCCGACTTTCAGGTTATGAAGAATCATTTTATAGCTATAATTCTACTTAAATAAAGGTATCATCCACAGCTTTGGGGAACCCAGGTAAAATAAAAAATTGCAACCTATGCTTAGACTATGAATTGTGAATATGAATGGCATCTATAAACTAAGCATTCATCTTTTTATCAATAGCACTCTACAGTTTTATAAGTTTGTGACTTCTAACTAAGCTACTCAAACAGAAAACACCATTTAAGACTTATTCTTTACAACCCTCTATTAAATAAAAACAGATTCTGCTTTCACAAACATTTTAACATTGGCCATTGAGTCCAATTTGGAGCTTTTGGAGCCAGTTCTGCCTGACCTTGCATCCAAGATAGGGAAATACTGCAAAGAGAGCTATTAAAGAAGAGATATCTTTTCAGCACACATTATACTTCATACAAGATATTACCATCTTCTCAGAACGAACAGTGTCTGGACATTCTGCTAACTCTACTTTAGCTTAAGTCAAATTATCCCCTTTCTTGTAACTACTTCTTGTACCACCAGTGGCAGCCGGGGGCGCCCCTAGGCCTCCCCAGAGCCCACCCCACAACGGCAGGGCGGACACCACCAGGTACCGGAGACCCAGCGAGGGAGGAAGGGGGGTATTTAAAGCGCTTCCACGCAGCTGCCGCCCTATCTCAGCGCCTCCGGCACGGGGCAAGACGAGAGGAGGCTGGGCTCCTCGGGGAGGGCACCCACCTGCGAGCCCGGCCCTGCAGGAAGCCCTGACGCCACCGCCCCGCGGCCTCGCTGAGCAAGGGGGCGGGGCCTCCCCTCGCGCTTCCCCCCCTCGTTGCAACGGTAAGGGCCGTCGTTGCTGGAGGCCACGCCCCCTCCCCGCGCGCCCCCTTTACCTGCGCGGGGCCGCTCGCCGGGCTGGTGGTGGAAGGGGTTGCGTGACGTCACGACGCCCGGGCAGGAGGCGGGTTTCCTACCGGCAGCCGGAAGGAGCAAAGCAGAGGGCGGTCACGTGGGTGAAGCCACGCTCCTGCCGCCATCTTGGCGCCCTGCCCTCACTGGGAGGAGCGCTGTGCGGAGTGGCGGGATGGTTTGGGTTGTGTGAGGATAATTTATAAGTTTGGCTGCAGTTTTGTATGCTTAATTATTCTGTGGACGGCCTCTTCTCCCAAGTGAC
>WAAB01020744.1:0-11892 GCA_013389865.1 Piaya cayana | reverse complement strand
AGAAAAAAAAAAAAAAGCCCATCTAAAAAAAAAAATCCCCAAAACCCATCTCCTCTTAAAGAATAAATAGATCATTAAAAAAAAGTGTAAGCACATCAATCCCAGAAGGAAGGGCAGCAATACCCTGAAATCTCATGCAGTTGCTCACATTTATTCTGGTTTTACTGATTTTTCCATCATGCTGATGGGAGTGGTAATGAAGAGAAAGGTATCCTTCTAAGAGATTCAAAAAAAAAAAACAAACCCAAAACCCTGACCCTCCAGAGTGCAAAGCTGCTAGCTGACTGAAGTGTGCCAGCTGCAGAACCACTGGTACAGGTAGGTACTAAGTGTGTTTCATTACAAGTAATTCACTGATTCATACCAGCTCTGTCTGCAACACTTGCCTGAAGCTCCAGGCTTGGGACTAGCAGACAGAGAATGCATCACTAATTCTGACAATGTTGATTTTATTACACAATAGAAGCATAAGTGTCTCAAGAAATAGCTGTTCCATTAGCATGCAGTAACACCTTCCACACACTTAAGAAATATATGACAAGGGCAACATATGGTTAAAACCAGTCCATTTACATCTGATATTTTGAGATACAAAACAAGTCACTTCCCTACCACTGCTCTGTGCTATACACTCCTTTGCTTTCACCTTCATGGGTCTAATTGAAAACCCAAAAGAAAAGCAGCACTCCTTAAGTTCAAACGTTTTGTTATTCCAGCACTGACTGTAAAATGGGACAGAAAAGCAGTGAGGAAAATTCAGAATCTAGTCCTTACTGAACATAAACCAGTATCCATCTCAACTGCTACAGGTAAAGACCGATCAGTAGGAGGTTCTGTCACTTGTAATCATTATAGCTTTCAGGGTAGTTCCTCCCAATTAATGTTACGTGAAACAGAAAAAGTCTTGTGCCTTACTTGAGGGGGAAAAAAGAAATCCCCAGCAGACCAGCTTCTTTTCTGAACAAGCTGGCTGTGGGCATGAAAGATTTCACTGTGGCATGTATGCTGGGACAAGCGGCCGATGCCTTGGCATACCCATGATATTAACAGCAAGCACAGAGCAAACGGCTGGTGTTCTCATGCTTGCTAGCTTGTTGAGACCTTGGAATCTTTACTAAGACCCATGAGTTAATAAGAAAAGAATGCATTATATGGAAAACATGAAGATAAGGGCCACATCTGTGGCAAATAGCGGGTTGCACTCTATCGCTGTAACTGCGGGTTTCTCACAGGTAGCTGCTGACTGGATACAGAAACACTATATAAGGTTTTGCATCCACTCAATAAAGGTGATCTCGCTTGTTGCCTCATTGACAGGGTCCATGCCTTAATTGCTACAGCTGGCAGAAACAGAAACAAGCGTCCCGCACCCATATACATACAATAATCTCACCACTTCACTCCCAGCTCTGCCCTCACCAACATAAATGAACACTCAGTCAGACAGACTCCAAGTCCCTGCATGGCAAAGCTATCCCTCCAACCACTCTGCTACGCAGATGCTTCCAACACAAATGGCTTCTAAGTATACCCAGATGCACACTTCAAAGAGATAAGGAAGGAAGTCAGGGAGACAATGTGGCTCTATAAGCCCTATTAATATCATTTATTATCATGAGATGGATACAACATATCTGGGGCCAAAGCAGCCACAAAACTTACCATTGATCAGGAAGAAGAAAGCCCCTGTTTCATTGGCCACTGCTCGGGCAATTAATGTTTTACCAGTTCCAGGAGGACCATACAGCAGGATCCCACGAGGAGGCTGAGGACAAAGGCAAGGGACTTAAGTGGTGAGCTGGTATCTGAATGCCTAAGTAGCTTCACAGTGAAACTGTAAGCATTTGATAAAGCCAGTCCGAAATTGTGATGCAAACTCATGCAACAGCTGCCATCCCAGCATTGCTATCAACACCCTTACAACTTTGCATGTCACAAACAAAAACCTTGCTAGTAACTGACAGTGCTGATTCAAAGCATCCCTCTGTTTGCAAGTTGCCAGTACTTTAATCTGTGTCCAAAACATGTAGCAAATACTTTCCTAACACCAGCATTAACACACACACACACAATTACTCATTCTCCTCCCAATATCCCACAAACCTTGAACATAAAGAGTCATCTGCAAGGGCAAGCCTACTCATCCACCTGATGCACGCAGAGACTTACCTTCACCCCTATGGCCTTGAAAAGCGCAGGGTGTCGGAGGGGAAGTTCCACCATCTCTTTGATTTGAGCCAGCTGCTTCCGGCAGCCACCAATGTCATCATAGCCCACTTCATTCAGTGACTCTTCTTCATCCTACCCAGAAGGAAATACATTAAACATTTGAGTGAAAACAATAGTTCAACAATCCCTCCTGATCTACAGAGCCCAGGAATCCAGGTCTTTGCTCATTGCCATTTTTGCTGATTCTCACTTTCAAGACTTCCTGGTTTGTTCTATTAGGTTGGTGCAAAAATAATTGCCATTTTTGGCATTGAAACTGTGATGTTCATGTTGGATTAAACCTTTATTTAACTATGTCCATGCATTACACCATTTTAAAGCACGAAATCCACTTTACTTATTTATGCTAATGGCTTTGGTTTCACTGTTTATTCTTTTTTATATTACACTGTCAAATTAAAGATGAAAAAAATGCGAATTTGAGTGGTTTTGTTGCATGAGCTCAAAAGGGCCTGTAAGGCAGCGGAAGCTGCCAGCAATATCAACCAAGCATTTGGCCAGGGGACCGTAAACAAACGTACAGCTCAACACTGATTCCAATAATTTTGTAACAGAAAGGAGAGCCTTCAAGAGGAGGAGAGTCACGAACATCCTTCTGCGACAGAGGACAATTAATTGAGGGCCAGTATTGAAGGGAACCCACACAAAACAGCTCAAGAGGTTGCAGAAGAACTCGCCATTGACCATTCAACAGTTGTTTGACATTTGTACCAAAGGGGAAAATCAAAAAACCTCGACAAATGGGTGCCACATGAGCTGAACGAAAATCAAAAAAGCACTGTTATGAAGTCTGCTCTGTGCTGCTTTTGTGCAACAAAACCAATCCCTTTCTTGATCGCTTTTTGGGACATGTGACAAAAAATGGATTCCATACGACAAACATCAGACTTCCACACAGTGGCTGGACCAGGATGAAGCACCAGAACACTTCCCCAAACCAAAGCTGCATCAGATGGAGGTTGCGGTCACTGTTTGGTGGTTGGCAAGTGGAATCGACCACTACAACTTCCTGGATCCTGGCAAAACCATCGCAGCAGAGATATACTGTCAGGCAATCGAGGAAACGCACCCACAACTGCAACGTTTACATCCAACACTGGTCAGTTGAAAAGGACCATTTCTCCTCCATGACAATGCCCGACTGCATGTGTCACAAATGACTGCAGCAGCTGCCCAAACTGGGCTACAAAACTCTCCCCCTCCTCGCTTACTCCCCAGACCTCTCTCCCACTGATTACCAGTTTCAAGCATCTCCATGACTTCCTGCAAGAGAAGGTTTTCCACAGCCAAACAGCAGCTCAAAATACATTCGAAGAATTCATCAGTTCCAGGACTCTTGAATTCTCTGCTACCGGAATAAATAGACTGGCTTTTGGCAAAAATGTGTAGATCCTAATGGTTCTTATTATGATTAATACATTTTATTCTAAGTTGAGATATACTGCTTTGAAGTGGATGGGGGAAAATGACAATTATTTTTGCACCAATCTAAAAGAATTGTTTCATAAAATCACAGAATTATTTAGGTTGGAAAAGACCTTTTAAGATCAAGTCCAACCATAAACCCAACACTGCCAAGCCCACCATTAAACCATGTCTCTAACACCACATCTACACTTCTTTTAAATCCCTCCAGGGATGGGGACTCCACCACTGCCCTGGGCAGCCTCTGCCAGTGCCTGAGAATCCTTTCAGGGAAAAAAAATTCCCAATATCCCATCTAAACCTCCCCTGGTACAACTGCATCTTGAAGCCATTCCCTCTTGTACTATCACATGCTACTTGGGAGAAGAAACCAGCACCCACCTCACCACAATCTCTTTTCCAGGAGCTGCAGAGAGTCATGAGGTTTCCCTTCAGTCTCGTCTTCTCCAGGTGAAACAACCCTAGGTCACTCAGCTACTCCCAGAACCCCTGGGCTCCAGCCTCTTCCCCAGCCATTGTTGCTCTTCTCCAGATGTGCTCCAGCCCCTCATGTCCTTCTTGTAGTGAGGGGCCCAAAACTGAACACAGGATTCAGGTGGGGCCTCACCAATGCTGAGTACAGGGGCACAATCACTTCCCTGGTCCTGTCAGTCACACTGTTTCTGATCCAAGCCAGGATTGCCATTGGCCTTCTTGACCACCTGGGCCACTGCTGGCTCATGTTCAGCTGCTGTCAACCAACACTCCCGGGTCCTTCTCTGCCAGGCAGCTTTCTAGCCATTCTTCCCTATGCCTGGAGCACTGCACGGGGTTGTTGTGACCCAAGTGCAGGACCCAGCACTTGGCCTTGTTGAACTTCATACAGTTGTCCTCTGTCCAGGTCCCTCTGCAGAGCTCCCTATCCTCAAGCAGATCAACACTCCCACCCAGTTTGGTGTTGACTGCAAACTGACTGAGGAAGCACTCAATTCCCTCATCCAGATCGTTGTTTCTTTGCTTAAACTTCCCAAACATGCAAAGGCGAATGCCTGCACATACCTAGACCTCACTGAAGCCCATCCTCTTGAATAACAGCTTCTGCTGTCAGGACCCCTACAGTCTCTAGTGCAAAACAAATTGTGTGACTAACACAATGTAGCTAACAAAGATATCAATAGAAAATGAAGCCCAGTCTAAAATATACTTGTTCCTTAAACTGTGAGTGATATTTCTAACTACTTGACATACCCTAGGTACCATATAGATCTCCAGCACAGTGCTTTCTTTGGGGATTGACTCAAATTAATGGAAAATGTTACGCTCCAGATGTGCAGATAAGGCCAACTGTAACCAACTCTTTCAATATAGCTCTACAGCATCCGTTCATTTGGCTGTCCAAATCTCTACTGGCCTTAGTTGTCTGTAACATTAGACCACATCAAAATAATAAAATAACAAAGTCTGGAATCTCAGAGGTACTCAGTCTAAACCCCACAAACAGGAACTACTACTTCAAGTAGGTTGCTCAGGGTCTGGCCCTATCAAGCACTGAAAGTCTCCAAGTCTGGAGATTCCTGCCCTCTCCAGGGGCAGGATTGGGAGAAAGTATTTTCCTAATATATATTGGGAATTTCCCTTGATCCAACTTGTGCTGTTGCCTCTAGTCCTGTCCCTGAGTGCAGCTCTCAGAAGAGCCTAGTTATCCACCCCTTCCCATCAAACAGTTGTCAGTAAGTCTGCCTCTTTGCCTTCCCTTCTCCATGCTGCATTAACCCACTCTCCCAACTGCTCCTCATTCATTCTGACCTCCAGCTTCTCATCATTTTGGCAGCCTTGGCTGAACTTGCTCCCGTTTGTCTCTGCTGTGTCCTGAAAAGCCCAAACTGGACTCATCATCCAGTGCCCAGACATAGTCTCATGAGCGTCAAATAGAGGTGATTTTTTCAGAAGGCAGCTAACGACAAACCAGCACTCACCCTGATTTGCAGGTAGTAAAAAGGCACTTACTTTATGAAGTTTACAACCACCTTAGCTCATTTCTCTGAGATTTCCTACTCTGTAACAGTAAGGTGACCAAGACCTGACAGACAATCCACTCAGACTGCCTCAAGTTTGGGATGCTCAAGGCTAGATACTTTAAGGGACTGATGAAAAAAAAATTAAATTAAAAAAAAAATCAAGCATTTAGCGATTTCAAATTTCTCACTGAAAAAGCACTAATTGCTTTCTTATCACGTGGTATGAAATTTAGCAACACTAATCCCTCCCTGTTATGAATCAAGGGAACTTTGTAACTGAAAGATGTATTTTAAGTCCAGCGTGAGAAACAAATGGAAACTGGAAACAAATGCAAAACTAGCTGTTGCCAAAGTATTGCACTTCATGAGCAAAACTAAGCGTTGGTGCTATCTCAGCATCAGAGGAAGGGCATTTCTATGTCTACCTTCAGCAGCAGCTCATCCCCTGAAACCAGAGGGTTTGATCATTACATTCGATACACAAAATGCCAAAACAGGAACTGCAAACATTGCTGCTCACAAGAACTGTCACTGAAACAGATTTCAGACAGAGGAGATTCAGTAGAAGTGCATGGCAGGATTCTGCTCACCTCTCGTTTGATGGGTTCTCCTTCACAATGGATCACTGTGTCTGGAGCCACTATGCAGTAAGGACTTGGATCTGTCTCCACCACTTTGAACTCTACTGCACGCATCCCTCCACGCACCAAGAAGATGTCACCTGTAAAACCTCACATTACAGTAGCCTGCTGCAACAGATGTCTGCAAAATGTCAACTCTTGTACTACCAACAGCTCCAGAGGACAAGGACGTGGGTTACACAGGCATATGCTGCTGGCATTTTTAACACTGTTCTGCATTTTAAACTTCAGAGCTGAGTGTACTGTGACTACCCAAGCACCATTTAGATCTATAGCAGTTGAAGTTCTCAAATTTCACCCAGAAACAAACAGCAAACAAACCCAGCAAATAACAGAAAAAATACTCTGCCTAAATACAAAACACAAAGGCAAGGAATCACATTTATTTTCCATTCAGTTTCAATTTAACATTTCTAAAACAGGAAAAAAAAGCCCTAACTTAACAAAAATTAATTTTGAAGTTGTTATAACTGAATATATACAGTTGTTACTAATTATAACTGGTTGTGTCCAGAAGCAGAATAATATATAATGCTGCACTATGACTCCTAGCTAAACTGGGCTATAGAAGCTGGATAACCAACTTGTGTTTATACTATATTAGGATCTATTTGTTCCAGCAGAAGTGCTACTAGCACAACTCTAAAAGTATATTTTTTTTAATGCACTCTCCCAGTTATTAATAAATTACTTTGAAAAAAGTTAATTTAGTCAGAGTGCCAGCTAGTATATCCAACCAATTGATAATTATGTGGGCAACTCTCCAATCCCATCAAGTGGTAGCAACGCAGGAGAAAATCTCATTAAACTGAGTTCTACGTGAGCCTTTTTTTATGCTCTCCCATCCCATGTAACAAAAAACTGCAGAACTATCAAGCTGCTTTGCCAGCCAGCAACAGGTATCATCCTTTTTTTCTGAAAATTAGGAAAAAAATAAATGAGCACCAGCAAAATCTCGCTCTACAGATGTCAGTCTAATGATTTGTGGAGATCTCTGCAAGCTTCTAGAAATTCTCTGTATTTAGTCTCAGGACTAGCTCACACTCACTGCCATCAGGTCTTCAATAACAGGTGATATTACCTTTCCTGATGGGTCTGTATGCTTCCAGGAAGTATGGCTTGAGATAGACCTCAAACAGATTCCCTGTGATCCCTTCTACCGTGTCATCAATTGGTAGCACGTGGATACGTTTGCCATATTTCACATCTGGGCAAGGTTGGATGCTGCAACAGAAGAAAACTCCAGTTAGCCATATCATCCTGGACTTACAGTTCAGTCTGGAAAAGGTAGTAAAGTCCCTCCCCAGGCCAGTACTAATTCCAGAAAGGACCCTCCAAAGTCCTGGTGAGACTTTCCACCTGCATAAGAATGCTGATAAGTCAAAAATCATCCCGATCAGAGTGCTAGTCTTCACAACACATGCTTTCCTTCACTACTTTCAGTCCTATCCAAACCTGCTGGGGAGTTTCATAATTTCTTCCTACTCCATGGTCTTCTGTAGCCCTCCTTATCATCCCCAGAAGTTACTAATGCAGCCTCAAGATCTACAAGAGTCATGAGCTAACTTTTGTTTCAACAAGGACCTACTGCTAAACCAACTGTAAGGGAAAGAGAGCTGTGGGAAACATTTTTGTTCCTTCTTTTCTCTCTTATAACTTAGTACAGAGAACAGAACTCCTGCTGCAAATAAGCCAGATTCTGAACAAAGGCTGTGAGCAGTACCAACCAGGGGTCTGTCAATCCCCCTTTGTGGAAACTAAGACTTAGGTTAAAGTCCTAATACCCCTTCCCCCTTTTTAAATAAAAATTTCAGGTATTATTATTATAATAATATTATCATGGATGTGATCTATCTGAACTTCTCTAAGGCCCCCCACACGGTCCCCCCACAACATCCTTCTCTAAATTGGAGAGAAACGGATTTGATTGCTGGATAAGAAACTTGTTGGAGGGTCGTATTCAGACAGCAGTGGTCAACAGCTCGATGTCCAGATGGAGATCCGTGACAGGTGGTATCCCTCAGGGGTCCGTACTGGGACCAGCGCTGTTTAATATCTTCATCATGACATAGACAGTGAGACTGAATGCACCCTCAGCAAGTCTGCAGATGACACCAAGCCGAGTGATGCAGTTGTCACACTGGAAAGATGAGATGTCATCCAGAGGGACCTGGACAACCTGGAGAAGTAGACCTGTGTGAACCTCATAAGGTTCAACACTGCCAAGTGCAAGGTCCTACACCTGGGTTGGGGCAATCCACAGTTTCAATACAGGATGAGGGATGACATGATTGAGAGCAGGCCAGTGGAGAAGGACTTGAGGGTACTGGTTGATCAGAAGCTCAACATGAGCCAGCAATGTGTGCTCACATCCCAGAAGTCCAACCATGTCCTAGGCTGCATCAGAAGTGTGGCCAGCAGGCCGAGGGAGGTGATTCTGCCCCTCTACTCTGCTCTTGTGAGACCTCATCTGGAGTATTGTGTCCAGTTCTGGAATCCTCAACATAAGAAGGATAGGAACTGCTGGAATGGGTCCAGAGNTTAGATTAGACATTAGGAGGAAATTCTTCATGATGAGGGTGGTGAGCCACTGGCCCAGGTTGCCTGGCGAAGTCGTAGCTGCCCCCTCCCTGGAGATGTTCAAGACCAGGTTGGATGGGCCTTTGAGCAGCCTGGTCTGGTGGGAGGTGTCCCTGCCCATGGCAGGGGTTGGAACTGGATGGGCTTTAACATCCCTTCCAACCCAAACCATTCCATGATTCTGTTCTACAGTGCAGGTCAATAGCCTACTGTAGCAACAGCTCAGAGTATCAAGCTGTGGCAGAGAGGCAAAAAGCTCAAACTGGCTTTGCCAGCTAAGAAAAGCTTACATGGAACTGCAGCTGAGTACGTGACTCTTCATACACTACTTTCTTTGAGACTCTTAATATATTATTTTACCGCATGCTTTACAGAGAGGATATAGCAGAAGGGTAAAAGAAAAGATAGACCATGTCAGTAGGAAAACAGTTAACAGACTACAAGCAGGAAGTAATTAGCACATGAATCTGGATTTTGGCAGAAATGAGGCCACAGAAAGTAACACGATAATTACTTAAATATCGACAAGAAAAACCTTGAGAGCAAGAGGTGTGAAAATTCTCTGACTCTTGCAACAAAGGTAAGATAACCGGTAACACATCTGGAAGGCTGAGAACCACTACAGACACTGAGCAGAAAAGGGGAAAGCACAAGCTGAACTGTCACACTAGAGATTACTCCAACAGTAACCTTGCATCAGGTTAATGTAGGGATTTATCCTTATTTCAAACTGACAGACTGGTTCAAAACACAAAATTCCAGCTACAGCTGTGCTTAAAACTTGCATTTTCTAGTAGTAGAGAGATGGGTGAAATAGACTCATTCCTCTCATCTACGAAGTTCGTATGAAACACATTTTGCATTTAAAGATTATTCCAGATACCACCCCAGTAAGTCTAGTGTCAAAAATCAGGCTCCAATTTTCCCAGAACATGCACAATATTACAGATTAGGAAGATGCTCAGGAGGAAGAGCTGTCAGCCTTCACATATTTAAGCCTGCAAATTAGTATTTTTATGTTTAAGAAATGAACACACGTTTTTTCCCCCCACTCCCATGAAAGAATGGAACATCCCTCCCATAAGCCAAGATGTATACTTCAATGCTTTCCCGCTATGTTCTGCAAGCATTGCACAAAATTCCTGCAATACTTAAAGCACTCCTAATCTTAAAATTATTTTATAACAAAAATTGGAATATAAACAACCTTTGAGGATTTTTAATCTTGCTATTTCATAGAATCGCTAGGTTCAAAAAGACCTTTGAGATCATCAAGTCCAACCATACCTGTCCACTACTAAATCACATCCCTGAGCACTTCATAAACCCATTTATTTAATCCCTCCCGGGATGGGGACTCAATCACCTCCCTGGGCAACCTCTGCCAGTGCCCAAGAAACATTTTGGTGAAGAAATTGCTCCTGATGTCTAATCTGAACCTGCCCTGACCCAACTTGAGGCCATTTCTTCTCATCCTATCACCTGTGACTTGGGAGAAGAAACCAGCACCCACCTCTACAACCTCCTTTCAGGGAGCTGTAAGACAGTGATGCGGCCTCCCCATGGCCTCCCCTCAGCCTACGCTTCTCCAGGCTAAACAACCCCAGGTCCTTCAGCTGCTCCCCATAACACATGTTCTCCAGCCCCTTCCCCCGCTCCATTGCTCTTCTCTGGACGCGTTCCAGCCCCTCAATGTCTTTCTCATAGTGAGGAGCCCAAAANTCATCCCGTTGGACTCAGCCCAAGAATCCAGCCTGTCCAGGTCCCTCTGCAGAGCCTCCCTACCCTCAAGCACATCAACACTTCCTCCCAGCTCAGCATCATCCACAAACTTACTGAGGGAGCACTCGATCCCCTCATCTGGGTCACTGATAAAGATATTGAACAGAACTGGACCCAGCACTGAGCCCTGGTCACACCACTTGTGACCAGCCTCCAGCTGGATTTAACTCCATTCCCCGCCACTCTCTGGGCCTGGCCATCCAGCCAGTTTTTTACCCAGCAGAGGGTGTGCCTGTCCAGGCCAGAGGCTGACAGTTTCTCAGGCAGAATCCTGTGAGAAATGGTGTCAAAGGCTTACTGAAGTGCAGGTACACTACATCCACAGCCTTTCCCTCATCCATTGAGCAGGTCACCTTGTCATAGAAAACAATCAAGTTAGTTTGGTAGGACCTGCCGTCCATAAACCCATGCTGATTGTGCCTGATCACCCTATTGTCTTGCATGTGCTGTGTGACAGCACCCAAGATGACCTGCTCCATGACATTCCCCAACACTCAGGTCACACTGACAGGTCTGGAGTTTCCTGGATCCTCCCTCTGGCCCTTCATGTAAATGGGCATAACACCTACCAGCCTCCAGTCAAGCGGAACCTCCCCAGTCAGCCAGGACTGCTGGTAGATGATGGAAAGGGGTATGTTGAGCACCTCCACCAGCTCCCTCAACACCTTTGGGTGGATTCCTTCCAGCCCCACAGACTTGTGAATGTCTAATGGCCGAGCAGGCCTCTAAACATGTCCTCCTGGTAATTTGACTGCTCCATGTTTTTGCGACTCATTTCTAGCATGTTTTAACTTCTGTTTGTCATAGGGCAGCTCAGTGCTTGAGCTAACCACACAATGAGATCAATTACAATGTTGCTTACTGCTTTCCACAGTTAACTTTGTAGATATTAAAAATTTAGACAGGAAAAACTTGTGCATTCATCTGACTGTAAATTTGGAAAGATGACTGTAACAACAGTGGGGTAAATAAACTACTTAATTTAATGACAGGACCTGGGCTCATGAATGTCCTGAAGAAACTTCAAGAGTTTTAGCATCGTTTTTAGTATTAATCTGAATATGCATACAGCCAGAAATACATGCAAAAGTAAACTGAAATCCCTGATGTAAGACACACACTTGAAAACATTTCTGTGATCTCCTCTGGAAGATGTAAGAATACTTCCTGCAGACCCTGTTTCTGCTACAGACTGAATCAATTCAAAGCCAGTGCACGAATTATAGAATCATAGAATC
>WAAB01020743.1:0-21780 GCA_013389865.1 Piaya cayana | reverse complement strand
CATTTGGCCGTGTTAACCCTCATCCCATTGGTCTCAGCCCATGGATCCAGCCAGTTCAGATCCCTAACAATCACTATCAGATCCCTATCAAACACTAACCCACGCAGAAAGGCTGAAAGGTTTTCAGAAGGGACGCCCAGCTCTGAGCTCCCTGCCCTGCGCTGGGATCTGGCCGTGATCCTCTACATCTGGTTCATCACTTCTCAAGACACCCCTCCAAGCCTTCTGGTGAGCCTCCCAAGTTGCTCTGTGCCCAGCAGCCTCTGAAAAAACTGACAACACACTCCAAAATTCTGCCAAATAACAACTTAAACCAATCCCATGTTTTTTTCCAAGCGTGTCTTCATGAATAACTGCGAGTTCACTTGCTAATTTACTTCATGTTTGTCTTTATGGAGCATCTTTGAAACTAAAATATTTCACCCCCTCCAGCCTCTTTTTTAATTTGTCCTGTCATTCAATTCCTGTAACCAATTTGAGGGGAATTCTCTACCGTTCCACCCCACTGCCAAAGCAGAGTTTTTGTTTGAGTGCAGAACTACTTTAATTGCAGCGAACATGAAAAAAATCTACCCCATAATACGGGATTTATTCCTTGTGCTAATTTCTGGAAGCCCAAACAGTTGGGAAGTAAATGTGACTGGATTTGGATTCCTGCTTTCTCACAGACACATGGGGGAAAATCCTGAACTCCATTCAATTCAGAAAACCGTTAAATATCTCCATGTTAAGTCTTATGGTTGGACTCGATGATCTTCCAACCTGGTTGTTGTATGATTCTATGACTCTTCCAACAAGATTTTGGGTCATTTTTTTTTTCCTCCTAGGGAAGCTCACTAAACGTCAGTTTTGAAGTCATCTCTCATGAAACGAGAGTAACGATCGACACAAAAAACCCCATTTTTTAATTTTACAATGTAGAAATGTTGCCAGTTTACTAACTGGAAGCACAAGGATCATCAGGAAGTTTCTGTCAGCAATTTAAATCCTTAAAAAATAATAATAATAAAGAGGACAAGAGGTTCTGCCTTTGGAACATGCAACATTCATAGCACGACACGAAGGACCTAAGCTTTGTCACCTTAAGAAATTCAAACCTCAAGAAATTCAAACCTTAAGAAATTCAAACCTTAAGAAATTCAAACCTTAAGAGATGTAAAGTTATTCATTTCAGGTGCACGTGGAGCCAACGCTTAGGCCATTACCTTTGCTTTGAGTTTTCATCTTACAACCTCTAAACCATTCAATATTTATACGAGAGCTTTTCAGAGATAATCCACTTGCTTGCTGTAGCCTACAACGTGCACTAGGGAAATTCCATAGAATCATAAGGTTGGAAAAGACCCCTTGGATCATCAAGTCCATACAGTATATCCAAATTTGTATGGAATTCTGAATAATCTGCTTTTCTAGCTGCCGGAAACGGAAAATATGGTTAAAACTGATATTCCGCATGACTGAACGCATACAGATTGCACTCCTTTTCACCTAAACCTCTAATTATTTTACCTGCAAGAAAAATATCTCTAATTTTCACGGCTGGAACATCAACGGGATGTAAGTTGCTCCCTAACAGGCAAGAAGTAAACGATATAATAAAGCTCACTCAGTGCTTTGTGCACTATAATGTCTAATGACTTCTACATGCGATGAAATATTAAACCGCAAACGAATGAATTGCTATTGGAAGAGAGAGTTTAGCACTTCCAGTGCTGAAATTTAGAATTTATAATAGTTGAAGATGACAAGTCGCACACCTGGAAAGAGGAATAACAGCAGGGTAAAGCCAGAGTCCTTAAAAACCACAATAACTTCAGTTATATTAATAGATAGACCGTGATCAACAAGCTTTGAGAAAAGAGAAACTTGTTTAGTTTGCCTCTACGAGAAAGAGAAACATCCAAAAAATTAATGAGCACTTGCATAAATTTGGGTCAGTCTCTGTTCCAGAGTAAAATTCCATGGAGCAATGAAAGTTAAAAAAAAAAAGGAGAGTCTGATGTTTTTAAAAACTTAATTCAGATTTAATAAGATTAGAAACAATCAGAAACAGGAGCTCTACAAAGCCACCTGACCCCTGGAGCCGTACAGGTCTGAGGATGTTTCGAGAGCTGCTCAAGCAGGACTCCTCCGCTTGGAGTTGTCAGGGAGACAGAAAAAAAAGGCAAATAAAAATTCCAGTCATCAAAGGGGCATTTTGAACATGAGTTAGTGAAAACTCGGGGTTCGATGTGCCTTTCACTCTGAATTTTAGCAGTTATGATGAACATCAAGACAGTTGTGGAAAGGAAACAACTGTGGTTAGTACTAAACTGCTCGGCTATTTATCCATTTTGATTTGAAATAAAAAGTCTGCCTTACCCTCACGTTTACAGCTGGATGCACCAGACTATAAACACCTGCAGTAACCAAAGTTGTAGGAGCACAGAAAAACAATTTAAGGCGAATGTCGTTGCTGCTGTTCTACAGAAAAGCACCTGTACAAGCTCCAAATCGGACTGGAGAAAAGCTTCTAGATATAAGGTATCGCAGCATCTTTAATATAAATCAAAGGGATTCCAGCGCTATCGGGAAAGAAATGAAAATTCAGTCAAAAGATTTAAGTGGTTCAGGTGATCTCCATACAGAGAAGGAAGGGAGGAGGGAGTGAACGCGCGCACACGCCTTCACGTGGAAAGAGATCCAAGAGAGTTCAAGTAGGAGCCAGCCAGAGAAAGCAGAGGGAGCGTCACCGGAGATTTCTGGTTTGAGCAGTCGGAGGGCAGCGGCGAGGCCGAACTCCTAAGCGAAACGCGTCAGGCACAGCGCTTGAATGAAGACAGAGCTCAGAGGGAGAGCGTCACTCATTTCTCAAGATAATCTAGGAGATAATTCTTGGTGAGTCACCCACAAACACATGAGGGAAAAAAGAATTCCCCCCCCCTTCTCCCCCCCGAACAATAACTCTGGGCATAGGGAAATACACCCAAAGACAGCACAGAACCCACCACCACCTCCTCCTCGCGTGCGTTTCTGCTCCATTCAAAGCTCCCCTGATCAAGTGACGAGCATTGTCTATAAACCACGGGCCAAGATATGTTTAATAAAGAGAACTCGTTGCATTTAATGCGAATCTTTCACAGTTCAGAACCAAAAATACCCGTTTTATAGGCCATCTGGGAACACTTCCCATTTCCAAATTTAGGGTCCAGCACTGACTCCTACAAACGTTCCTCATCATGTGTGAACATTCACTCTTCCTGCACTGAATTCCGCTGAACCGGAGCCAATCTGACTTTGCAGATGAAGGAGGAAGCGACGTGGGGGATCGGAAACCCGGCACGGCTAAATGCCGCAGCCGAGGCGTCCGACCGCTCCGCTTTGCGCCCCCTTTCCCCACACAGACTCTGCATCCACCGCCGGGGGTGCCCATCTGCTCTGAAATACAGCGGACGGCGCGTGTCTGTGTGCTAAGAACCCTCCTTATAAAACATCAAAGCCGAAAACCTCACGGTTTGAAGGTTTGTTGAAAAAATCAAATTTGGCTGCTAACGTAAAGGCTATTAAACACGATAAAAAGTAGTCACGTCAATTGTTTCCCATCTCCTACTGCATCGACTGATGAACGCGCTTGTAAATAAGAAATATTTCATTCTTCTGTTGGCTGGGGAATAGAGCATCTTCGCATCAACTTGAAAATTATCGGGAATAACGACTAGGAATAATGTAAAACTAATTCAATTGAAGGGGAAATCACACAGAAGCCTTTTAGGGCGCGCCAGACTCGAGTATCGACAAGCAGGGAATTAACTTTTAACCAAGTTTTGGTTTTTTTCCTTCTTCCCCAAGAAGGAAATTGTTTTGAATCGCGAGCGTATAAAGTTGTTTCTCTCCTCAGCGCGAGCCCCAAGCGTGCTTAATGGTTTCGCTAAATATGACTGAAAGAAAACCAGGCCTGAGGGGAAACGATGCTTTGCTGGGTATGTATAAGGGTGGAAGCCGCGTGGTCAATGAGTGACCGCAGCATATGAATCTAAAACCAATCTCAAAGAGCCTGAGGGTAACTCAAAGCTAACCTAGTCAAGAAGTTATTTTTTTCATGTGCTCTAAGCTAAATGCACTGTCTGTAAAAGACTCCCTGAGCACCTCAAAGCAAGTGGTTTGGTTTCCTTACAATAAAAAAAGGAAAATTAAATATTTAAACAAATTTAGGGGTGCATTACAGCAAAAAAACAATAATTATGTAATAGAAGAAGCAGTTCTCAGATGTCACTAAATCACGACTCGGTTCTGGAAGCTGTTGAGAACAAGCCCATCTAAGCAAAACTGATTTCCACAAGGCTACTTCAGAGCTTAAATCCACGGGTTCAAACCCTTCGCTGCTGCTTATCAACAGATGTTTTAGAAACACACACAAAAATAAATAAATAAAGAAGAAAAGCAGTTCTGAAAGACCACCACGGTTATTTTTCTGATAAATAATTGATTGACTTTACAGATCGTCAGTCAAATTTTTTAAGTTTTCCCAATCTAACTGAATCTTTGCATCCCCCCCTTAATAATTTCCACAAGGCTACTTCAGAGCTTAAATCCACGGGTTCAAACCCTTCGCTGCTGCTTATCAACAGATGATTAAAAACACAAAAAAAGGAAGAAAAGCAGTTCTGGAAGACAATCTCAGTTATATTTTTGATAAATAATTAATTGACTTTAAAGACCATCAGTCAAATTTTTAAACAGTTTTCTTAATCTAATTGAATCTTTGCATCCCCCCTTGCTGATTGTAACGGCCTCAAGTCGCACCAGGGGAGGTTCAGACTGGATAGTTGGAAATAATAGTTCCCCGAAAGGGTCGTCAAGCACTGGGAGAGGCTACCCAGGGCAGCGGCGGAGTCGCCGCCCCTGGAAGGATTTAAACGCCGCCTGCACGTNGCTCACCACACCCTCCTGCGATCACCTCCCTCCAGCAAATCAGCCCCTTTGGCATCCCAGAATACCTTGGAAGAATTTTCACCTTATTTTAAAGACTCCATCACGTTCACTTCATGGAAGGATGGGGAATACTTGTTACCTTCTGTTGGCCTCATAGCGGAATTTCTATCCCGTTCAGTTATTGAGTCCAGACCTGGAGTGACGGCGAAATTAGCTCTGTAGAAAATAAAAACATTGATTAATTTGCCATCTTCTTCCATCAATGGATCCGATGAGGACCTGTTCCCTCTCTACTATCATAGAGGGACTGGAAAGCATATTAATGGGAGCCGCAAAATGCTGTTTTTGTCAGGTGTTTGTAGGTAAATACCAACATCAGCTCAGATCAGGACACGTGTGGGAATGATCTATCACCAGTCCAGGCCCAGCAAAACCAATCCCTGACTCCTGACCTTGGATCTCGTGTCAAATCGCCGGTTTAGAGATTGGTGGGAATGGTTGGACTTGATCCGGTGGATCTCTTCCAACCTGGTGATTCTGTGATTCTGTGACCACTGCCCCCCTCTCTCACCAGAGCAAACATCCTCTTGGTGAGATTGCTGAATGCCACATCAAAATATAAACTAATCTTCACTAAACTAAACAAAAAAAAATTTAAAAAAACCCTAAATATATTAGCTAAAACATTTGGAAATGTACAAAACTGATTTTTATCGAGTAAACGATGGCAATGGACGAGCCCAGCAACATTTCACAACATTTCAGATAGAAGAACTGCTCCATAAGCAAGGGATTAGGTGAGAAAAATTGCTGAAAAAATATTAAGTCCCCCCGAGCGCCACGGGATGTGCAATTTTCGTCGTGCTCCAAGATGTACTCGCGTGGCCTCGTTGCTTCTATTGATCACCGGGGGTCTTTCCTAATAGAGTTACAAGACATTTTCAGTTGCAGGCTCGGAAGCCTGTGGGAAATGGGATCCAATCATCCGCCCGCTCCGTTTCTGAGCTCTGCCGCGCTGCTACCGCCCAGTTGGGCTTTGAACGCCGGCTCATCCCCGGCTGAGAGGCAGGGAACGGCCACGGTGCCAGCGTAGATTAGGAATTTCTGTGAAGTAAGAACCAAATCTTGCTCGTCATTTGCAGAGTTTAGCTAATTTTGCTATTATTTTTCTTAGTTATGGAGCTGCGAGGCTGATTTCCAACAGGAAGAAAGTGGGAAGCATTAAGAGGCCTTTTATGCTCTTTCACCACACCAATAGGTACAGTAATGAATGAACACAGAGCAGTTTTTAATGCTCTGCTAAGGCGGAAGGCACTGAAAATACAGAAATCTCAGTGAAAATAAATATCACTTCAGGAAAGAAACCCAAGGCACGGGGGAATCTCATTAAGAATCTGTATTTTGGGTTCTTACTCGCATCAAAATAAACAAAAGCCATTTGTGTTTTGCTTATCGGAGCTGCAATAAAAGATAATTAAAAAAGAAGGGAAAGGTATATTTGAAAAATTCCTTGTGAAAATTTTACATAAACGAGTTACCTAGCGCAGCCTGCGGCTTCTAAAGACTGAAATAAAATACAAGCCGCTTTCCTCGTGTAATATATTAATAGCAATCTATGTAATTTCAGATGCTTATCTATGTTTCAAAAATAAACTGTTTGCAAGGCAAAGCCTGATCCAGCAAGCTGGGGAAGAACTTCAGCTTATGTCGGTGAGGCACGAAGTTCACAGAGCACGATCCATCGCAGAATCGACCCCCTAGCTGCTCTCTCAAGCCTTTTAAAAGAAGAACTCCTGTAGGTTTAGAAGATTCAGCTCGGAAGCCCAAAGAGACCAGTGTGGTGGGGCTGCAATATCAAAATGATTCGTGCAGGATTTCTCTTTGCAGTGAGAAAGTGTCACCAGCCACAGAGACAAAACCCAGACTCATTGCTGAACAGGAGTAAAGCGGATTTGTCCTCTCCAAGAGTTTTTCATCACATCAGCGTGACAGCACGGCTAGTAGCGACACCCCAAAACAGCTAAAACTCTTCCACCTTTGATTTCATAGAATCATAGAACAACCAGGTTGGAACAGACTCATCAGATCATCAAGTCCAACCGTTCCTATCAAATTTCACAGTTAGGATTTCCTTAATTTTACGGCATCGACATAAATTTTGTATCGAGGTCTGGAGAACCTTCCCAAGAAACAATAAAACACAACGTGTGCAAATTTATATGCATTTAAGCGGGGAAGTGTTCTTGATCCCATCGCTGTAACTAAAAGAACTAAACGACTCTGCTGCCTCTGGTGATGTCCAAGATGCTAGGAAACGGGTTCGTGGTACGCACTCCACTCTGCAAGGTATTATCTAAAGCGAATATATAAGGGAAGGGGGGAAAAAAAGCCCCATTCCAAAATGAAAGAGAACGAAACCCAGCAGAGAAGAACACACGAACGTTTAGCAGCCCAAAGAAGATGAGATGGTCCGTGCAGACCTGCCCCCGTAACCTCAGGAAATACAAATCAATCTGCGTTTCGTCAGCTGAAACCTGAACTTCTCGCTAGTAGCGCCGTGCTCTTCCCCTGCCTTCCTCAGAAACTCCTCCGCGCGCTGATTTACGCTGTTTGCTTCTAGTGCTGACTCCGGCAGTTTGTTCCAGACCGTATTTCAACTCCCCTTTGTGTAAAACTGCTCTGTCGGAATATATCGGAGTCCCTAAATTCTGGGGCACATATTGGAGTGGTTACAGGAGTAATTTTCAGTGTGGCTGGCAGCCGGCCGAACTCGTGCTCTGATCTCTCCTCCCCTCCCTCAACCCAACAGTTAATACTTCGCCGTCAATGTCAGGGCTGCTACACAGGGAGCCTGAGCCAGTCGAGCGCCCGGGGGACACGGCTCGAACTCGTCACCTATCGTGTGGCCAGAGCTGCCATCCCAACCCACAGAGGGGGACCAGAGCAGCAAAGAGTAAAGAGCAAGCAAAGAAAGAGAAGCAGGACTCTTCATCAATCCATGCTAAACAGTGAGGTGGATGAGGTGCCGAGGGACATGGGTTAGTGATTGATGGGAATGGTTGGACTCAATGATCCGGTGGGTCTCTGCCAACCTGGTGATTCTGTGATTCTGTGAATTTCATCCTGTTCACAGCTCCTTTATNTATCGTGTGGCCAGAGCTGCCATCCCAACCCACAGAGGGGGACCAGAGCAGCAAAGAGTAAAGAGCAAGCAAAGAAAGAGAAGCAGGACTCTTCATCAATCCATGCTAAACAGTGAGGTGGATGAGGTGCCGAGGGACATGGGTTAGTGATTGATGGGAATGGTTGGACTCGATGATCCGGTGGGTCTCTTCCAACCTGGCGATTCTATGAATTTGGTCCTGTCCACAGCTCCTTTACCTGCTTCCCGCAAAGATTTTCACAGGCAATCGTTGGTTTAAAAAGCTAAATGATATTTTTAAGAAGCGAACATCTACCGTAAGATTCCACGCGGTCGACTTGAAAACCTGACAGAGTCATCTAGGGGGTACTGGGAGTGATAAAACGTCATTCCACATTCAGAGTGAATATTGAGTACTGGGAGATATGTTTATAGCAAATATCTGGCAAACAAACCATAGGTCTAAAATATGTTGATATAAAAATCTGTAAAATAAAACTGAATAAAGAAATCTGTGAAAACTGAACTTCATTTTGAATAAGAAAGGGGACTAAGGTTGTTGAAATCTCAATTAAGTGGCTGGAAGGAAATGAGTGAGTGAATAGCAGCCTCCAGATCTTGAAGAAGCCGTCAGTCGATCTTAAAAGAATCTTAATTCTGGCTTCGAAGGCTCTGCGTTTTCCAAAAGACGGTTATTTGCACGTCTTTTTAAATCCACATTTGCGCGTGAGCTAAGGTTAGGAGAGAGGCGGGCAATCCATCACGCCTGCTGTAACTTTTAAACGAAGGTGACAGATTCCTCCCGGTCAGAACGACTTCCATCAGGAATATTTTTGGAAATTTAGAAAAAATCTCTTTGATGTCAGAAAAAAACTGTTTCTCGCATTCTTTTGAAGCGGACAAAAGGTCAATGTTAATTGCAATATGCTGTAAATCATAGAGATTACTCTCAAGAAAATATTTAAGGGAGATATCTTCTCCGCGACATTCATTCTTCAGCCAGCCAGACGTGGATGATGTTTACTTTATAAAGAATTAAAAGGCTGGGAGTCTCTTGCAAAACAGGGAATTAAATTAAATTCTTCTGCTTTGTTACCAATTCACTGATATCATCTTTTCTTATTTATGGAGGGAAGTGTATTAATCATCGCGGGCAGAGTTGCAGATTCAGCAGAAACATAAATTATCGGCCTCAAAACTCAAATTCTTTGAAAGGATCCGCGGTGCTAAAAGTTTTGAACAGCTCGGCTAGAACAAACGGACAAGAAAAGATAACGCGTCTTTTGAAACACAAAACCTGCAAAGATGTTATGCTCAATTACTCCGACAAAAGATTCGGAAACCAACAATATCCCCCGTGGAATATGGCTGCTAAACCAGAACGCTAAATCAAACAGCTCAAAGTTAAGCAAGAATAACACAGCAGAAGCCACGTTAAATGTGTGTCACCCTGAAAGCCGGAACCCGCTTGGATACGTGTTAAAGAACTGTTTCTACCTTCAAAGAGGGGAAATCAAATAAATAAACAGCTCAGATGGAGTTTGAACGCAATCAAAGATCCGCTCTGGATGTCACACGGAGGAAGGGCAGCAGCGGGCAGGCAGCATCCCCGACTGCAAGTGTTCTGGTGATCAGCTGGAGAGTGAGAAGCTTGGTCTAGAGCCTGAACAAAGCTCCAGAGAGCAGTTGTTCACTTTTATTTTCATAGACAAACGAATCTACTACAGCCTGACGCAGGGAAGGAGTGGTATGGAAGCCAGTGGCCAGCTTCTACCAAGCTACAGGCTGCAGGAACCTCCGTGATGCCGTGTTGCATCGATATTTTCCAGCCTGATGGAGGAAAACAAGCTTATTTTATTTTAAAGGAATTATTTCGGCCAAGGAGAAGGGTTCTTGTGCAAGCAAACGCTCCCATCTGCCAGACAAAATAGGGATGCGTCCAGTCATAGAACCATAGAATCACAGAATCACCAGGTTGGAAGAGACCCACNAGAGAGCAATGAGGTCTCCCCTCAGCCTCCTCTTCTCCAGGCTAAACACCCCCAGCTCTCTCAGCCGTTCCTCATAATCCCCCTGATGCTGCAGTCACCCACTGCAGGATGAGGGTGGGGGAACCGCTGGGGAGAGACGGTTTCCAGGCCGCTGAGGTTATCAGCAGCGTTCATCATCGCATCGCTGCGGATGCTGGGGAAGCCTCAGCATTTGGGACACGTCTAACCCAACGCTGCCGTTGAGCACCGAGGAATGGAATGCAGCCTGTTTCTGAGGGACGGCAGTGACGTTGCCAAAAAAGCACTAAGAACACGAGCCCTATTTAGGCCAGTCAGTTCTCATTATCTTCACTGGGATGGCAAGTCCATACTATTGGCTCTATAGTGAAAAAGAGATCATCTTTCTGAATCGCAGGCCTAACAGAGCTCTTGCAGATGCAGCTGGGGGAGGCTGGGGGCTGGAAGGGCCTCAGGACACACTGGGTTGATATTAAAAATCTTTAGTTCTGCACCAGGACATGACCGATAGGGTCACACACAAGCAAAGCAACTAGGAAAATTCAAGTTAATTGTGGTTTCACGTTTTGATTTACCTGTTCTAGATGCTTCCTCGTCACAGCCAAGATCCGTGCCCCAGATAGCGGAGGTGCCACGGGATCGGCTCGGCTACGCTTCTCGTCCTCCAGATGCCAGTCAGCAGGGGGGACCGTTATTCATCTGGAAGAGGACGAGGTTTGTTGATTGATGTTAAAAGCTGACGGGGAAGTTGAAAGGACAACAAACAAGGTGAAGCGCAGAGCGCAACCACGGCGGCTTCAGAGCTAATGGGTTTTTCCCATCAGGTAACGCCGCACATGAAATAATAATGGCGCTAACTAAAACATTAGTTACAGCTCGATGTTGACACTTTACATCTTTCTGTAAACCTCTTATTGACACTGGCAGAATCTCCCGTGAATAAGGGAGAATAATGTCCTACGCTGATACCTGGCGCACGTAATGGGTTTATATAAGCCAGTGCTCTCCGCAGAATTAATTCCATCTGTCTCGTTCGGCATACGTAACGCTGGTTACCCCGTGCTCCCTGGGGGCTTTGATCTCCTGAAGATGCAGCCGGTTTGGGGGTTTTGGCACCTTGGTTGCCTATTCCAGGGAGGGGGTTGATTCACCTTCCCTGGAGGGGTTTAAGGTGCGGGTGGACGAGGTGCTGAGGGACATGGGTTAGTGATTGATGGGAATGGTTGGACTCCATGATCCAGTGGGTCTCTTCCAACCTGGTGATTCTATGATTCTATGATTCCACGATTCTATGATTCTATTGAATACGGGGAAGAGCAAAGACAACAATAACAACAATTCTACCGACAATCCCTGTCGCCAAACCGCGTTTGCGTAGGATGCAAATAGCGGGCGCTCGCCCTTCAATTTACGAACACCAAATTGACAGGTAACTGCTAAGAGAGCTTCCACTTCAAAATTATGAAGTAAAAGAGAAAGAGAGAGCTGGATAAAAAAAAAAAAAAGCAAATAAATTAGAGAGGGATATTAAAATATCCAAACGAAAAAAAAAAAAAAAAAAACGAAGCACAAAAATATAGAACATCAAATAAACAGGCAGTAATGCACAAAAAAAAAAAGGCTAATAAATTAGAGACGGTTACTAAATTACTCCAGCAAACGGGATTGATTGACAAATCCAGCCCCAAAAAAATGAGAATTGAAATTAACTGCACTTACTGCATCAATCAGTCACGTCGCAGAGTCAGGAAGTACCGCACAAAAGATGAATAAATGCTGTGAAAGATAAAGGAGAAATATAATTATAACATAAAAATATTTGCGAGTTTTATTTTATACGAGAGTAACACACCCGTGTGAGTTCAAAAACTTTGCGTCACCCCGAGGGAGTGAGTCATTAATTACCCTAAAACTTCTTCAAGAAAGTCTGATGCGAGGGATAGAGCCATCAATCAAAATCAAATTAAACGGGTTTAAGGCAAACGTCTCAAAGCAACGCGATTTTATTTTTCTGAAGAGATTTATTTACATAGCGAGATTAAAAATGTCTCAGATTTATGCACCCACTCTAGGAACAGGCATTCGCTGGGGTTTAAACCTTGAATGCAGTAACCTTTCCACTAGTTCAGGATGAGCTTTTGTCAGTATTTATAAAGCAGCATCCTTCTAGTTGCTTAGTCCAGTCCAATAAACCATGTCCTCCTCCTGTGTTCAATGATCACTTTCATTCCCTTAAAGCTCCTTTCCTTTAATCCAGAGTTTTCATTCTGTTGTCCTCCTCTCCTGTTCATCTACCTCCAGATCACAGAATCATAGAACAACCAGGTTGGAAGAGACCCATTGGATCATCGAGTCCAACCGTTCCCATCAAACAAGGAATTTTCCCTTAAGAGCAGCCCCAGAAGATTTTCTTCCCATTCCTCAGTCTCACGTTTGTTGTTTCATCGAGTTTTCATAACATGCATTACTAATAAGTTAAAACTAGCCTAGAGACAGCCAGATCAGAGGAAGACAGAAAGGACTCACCTCATATTGCCGCATATTCTTAAATTCTTCAGTTGCCCAAGACTGGTAACTGGAGAAGTTGTGCTCAGTCCTCTTCTACAAATAAACCAGACACCTGAAATGCAGATAGAAAACCTTACACCTTATTCTTCCCAGTGCCTCTTATGCACTGTGGCTGTTTCCCTCTAAAAAAAACACAAGAGGAGGAATTATTAGCAGGGCACCGAAGGGACACGCTCAGTTAGTTAACAAACAAGGCGCATTTTCTTCGTTAGGCCAGGCCATACGCGGATACCTGCTTCCCACGTCTCCATAATCACAGTGACAAGGAGCAGGACAACTTCTGCTTGCTGGGAAGCTTTCTGGATCACTGGAGATGATTTCCTGAGTCTTGCGGCATGGGTTCTGCCAATTTGCGTTCAGGCTCTTTGAAAGACTGGGACAAGGAGGCGAACAAGCACCTGGCACAGAATCATAGAATCATCGAATCACCAGGTTGGAAGAGACCCACTGGATCATCGAGTCCAACCATTCCCATCAATCACTAACCCATGGCCCTCAGCACAACGTCCACCTGCACCTTAAACCCCTCCAGGGAAGGGGACTGAACCCCCTCCCTGGGCAGCCTCTGCCACTGCCCAATGACCAGTTTTTATTCTGGGTACGAGAAGTATCGCTCACACCAGGTAGCATCACTCAGCTCTCAGGTGTTTCCTCTGCCGCAGCCCCGCGTGGTACGGGGGGTGAAACGCTGGAGCCGGTGAGCGCACAACAAACTTTTCTGCAGCAGGTGAGGGACAAGAGGGCGTGGTGACACCTTGAGACCAAAAAGAAGGTGAACGGCCCAGTTAGCGGTAAAGGTCGCCCACCGCAGTCCGAATAATTCAATCCTCAACGCTGCAAATCCACTACTGCAGGATATAACATCATCACGACCGCATCTCTCCTAACCCACCGACGACCTCGGGGAATTTTCAAGAACATTACTTCTATTTTCCGTCCTCCCTTCCCTAATGTACACAGGCAGACTCGGCTGCATCTGCAACGAGAGAAGCCATTACGTCTCAAAAAAAAAAAAAACGACCACTCCCATTCTCTGAACGCCAAATTCCATATATTCAGTGCACCGATACCCCGCGCTCGCCTCTCGGCGGAGCTACTAAACGAGACGGGCTCAGAGCTCTAAAATTGTTAGGACAGAAGCAACGTTTTGTCAACGGCGGCACGAAACCACAGCGAGAAAAACATAGCTGACAGGATAGAATATGAAAAACAGCCATTAGAGTTAAGGTGTTTCTAAGAAAGGATATTGCATTTATGATTGTGAATAAATTCACAGATCTGCAACGCATCAGGCTTTATTTTTTGGTATAAAATAAATATAACTAGAGTATAAGATTACGACTTCACTGTTATTTTGGAAAATGGCTTAATTTAAGCCGAGATATTCACCTGATATCATAAACCCGCAAACGGAACCATCGAATTATCATACAGCGCAAGCACGTGATATGCAAATACCACGTAGGTAGAAGAATTCCTTGTGAAACGGCTGGGTTTTATCACTGTTTAACGATTTGTTGCACTATTTATAGGATAAACAATAAATCTAACGCGACTCATCGTATTAGCCAATAAATCATGAGACAAATCATTAGGCAGAGTGATAAAAATCAAGTGTTTTAGAAATAAGTTAATCTATGATGCCAACGCCTAATCTAAACAAGTCGCTGAAAAACCCTATTTACTAATCATTTTTACATAAAGAAAGACTGATGATTATGGAAATGAAATGTGTGCTTGTTCCTATGAGCAGTAGATAATCACATGTTCTGTGCTGTTTAGAAAGAAAAAAAAATACAACAAACATTTAAAACCTTCACTGTGAAAAAAAAGTAACGTTAAGTCACGAGTAGACGAGGTCCTGAGGGACATGGTTTAGTGTGTGGTGGGAATGGTTGGACTCGATGATCCGATGGGTCTCTTCCAACCCGGTGATTCTGTGATTCTGTGCGATTCTGTTATTTCAACTGTATTTGTGTATTTATGAAGTGCTGCCTGCCTCACTTTTGAGTCTACCTCCGATTCTGGTGAATAAATGGTTAATTAAAAGCACGCGGCGAGTTTGTTGGGTGGCTGTTCGCTTTAGCTCCACCGAATTCCGCGATATCCCAATTAACGATTTCATCAGGAGGCGGCGGCTGGTTCTAATGTTCTTTCCTTCCCCGGCTCGGACGTAACCCCCCGTCGTCTTTCCCGTTTGTGACAACTGTGTTTATAGCTCCTCTACCCACAGAGCTTCGTGGCACTTTGAATTATGCTCAAGAGTATGTGGGCATCACGTCACATTTGTGTGCCTGATATCATACGTGACTCGCCGCACTCCAGCCAGGGCCCTTAATGTACGTTGCGCAGATGGACTACCCTCCGAATGCTTAGCCGGATATTAAGTTAAATCTTTTTGGAGTCAAGCTTGTTTCACATCAGCTCCGCAAACATATTGGCTCCTTTAAAAGGACAAACGCGCCCAGGCCGAGGCGGGGAATGTAGGTCGGAAATCTCGGGAAAAATCATTTTAAATTTGGGGTTGGCCCTTTACATTTGAAAAATCTCTTCTGCGGGAATTACTGTTATCTGTGCGGAGGGGTTGTTTTCATTGCCTTTATCCCAAAGAGGAGCAGCCCAGCAATATTTATCGAGAAGCGCGTCAGCAGCACAGTCAGTGTAACCGTGAGAGAAAGAGCCAGGCGACCTCCTTCCTCCTCACTTTTTTACACTAAAACACAACAAACCTGACAAGGTAGTGACAAACCAACAGGATATTTTCTAGTTGAGGATTTTTTCCTCAAAAAATTATGTTTGTATGCCACTGCCTGTCTAGCTGTAATATCTGCAGTGTTTAACCGTGAGAGAAAGAGCCAGGCGACCTCCTTCCTCCTCACTTTGTTTTGCACTAAAACACAACAAACCTGACAAGGTAGTGACAAACCAACAGGATATTTTCTAGTTGAGGATTTTTTCCTCAAAAAATTATGTTTGTATGCCACTGCCTGTCTATCTATTACATCTGTATATCTATTTATCGCATTGGGACTACATCATACATACTGAATCTTCTCAATGAGGCTAATCTTGAGACCAAGGTATTTTCCTCTAACTGAAAGAATATGCTTAATCATAGAATCATAGAATCACCAGATTGGAAGAGACCCATCGGATCATCGAGTCCAACCATTCCTATCAAACACTAACCCATGTCCCTCAGCACCTCTTGTTAAGTAACAAAAGCAACTGTAACGTGGGTTATGACCAACTGTTTGCTTGTCACACGGAGCCTGCTGAACAAACCCCTCCAGCTCATAAGATACGACGGAGAAGGGAAAAGGGGGGGGGGGGCAGCCTGGAGCTGGGAGCAGGGCTGGGTCGGAGAGGCTGAAGGGAGCAGAGGGGATGTTGTTGGGTTTGTTGGCTCCTTGCTTCAAATCTCAATCCCCACAGCGTGTTTTCTAAGAGGTGTCTGAAGCAACTGGAGAAGCTTTCCACAGTAGGGGTGGGGATCATTTCTTTGCATCTTTGGTTTATAACACGCAGACATCCTGTACACATAAAATATAATAACCCGGAGCACACCAGGATCATATACCTACAGTCCCTTGTTATTCTTTTCGAACCTGCTTATCTTTCACTTCACTTTTTCCTTATGAGTGCTTAAGGTCAGAGTTTTAAAGGCACTTGGGTGCCTCGTGTTATTGAAATAAAGAGCTGGGTGCTTAAACCTCTTAGAAGAACTAGCCCTTTAATGTTTATTAGCAATGCCTCCGATGAGGGTACGTCCCAGAAAACATACTAATTGCCTTCCTTTATTAACTGTGGTGCGTCGAGATAAGATAGAATCAAGCCCTCAGACTCACCTCCTCTCAATGATTTCCCTAAATGAGATCAGTTCCCACTCACATCCTGAACGACCAAGGGTGACTAAATCAGAGCAATGAAGAACGTTTATGTCCTCGGAACTCAAATCATCTCACAGACGCTTCTCCCAGTGTTGCTGATTCGCATATTATCGAGCCTCAAAATGTTTGGTGGTTTTCTCCAACTCTCAAATGTAATCACTTGAACCACAGGGAATATCCCCTTTTTCTCTTTAAGTAAAAATGAAGCTTTTATTTCCTTTGGGAGCTCCAGCTTTCAGGCACTAACTATGGAACGACAGATAAAACAGGATTATTCCATTGTATTTGTGCTCTCATGCTTTTAGTCTGAGGGATTCACATATACCTTGTTCATCGATGCACAGAACCAAGCAGAGGGGCCTCCAAGTCAGCCAAGAGGTGCCGGATACATCCAGCATCTTTGGAGAAAAAAAACTGAGTCACAAATAAACCCCAAATTCTAATGGATGATGGGTCAGGAGAAATAACGAAGAGAAAGGGAGGATGCTTTCCTAACAGATCTTCAGCATCAATGAAGATCTTTTCACCCATGAGGATGAGCTTTGGCTCAAGCCCTGAACTGAACTCTCTAATCATAGAATGTCCCAAGTTGGAAGGGACCCACAAGGATCATCGAGTCCAACTCCTCTTGGTATTTCCCAGCATCTCCTCCTGTTCCCAGAGAGGCAAATTTCCTTCATCACTCATTTTGACTTCTTATTTAACTTGAGATGCTCTTGATTACTGTGTGATTGGTGAAAATATTCCTCTGTTCTGTGTCCCAGAAGCTTAGCAGTGACATATTTTCTCTAGAAAACTCTCCCCTGAGTTTTATGTACCTTATACACAAACCAAGAGGCGACCATGCTCTCAAGACAACAAATACCTACAACTTGAAAATCATTTTAATCTTTTTTTTTGCTGTGCTGCTCTTGTTCATTGCCGTGTCTCGATTTTACTCTCCCCTGAACACTTTCCCCTCCATTCTACCATCCGTCTCTTTTTTCGATTCACTTCTCTCCTGCTGCTCTCCCCGCACGTTCCTCTCTCTTCCATCCTCTTTCAGTTCTGCTTTTCATTTTCTCTGCTGCAAACTGCTTGAGCAACATCAGGCACAGCGAGTGGCAATCACCACAGGTAAGACAGATATGAAAATTTTAAGTCGCTCTGTCAAACCCACGTTCAAATCCATTTGAAAAAGTGAGTGACGAGAAACCGTGAGGGGTTCTATCTTCTCCTCAGGCGTCTTCTTATTCTACTTTTTTGCTATCCCCACGCGCTCTCCTCCCACAGGGAAGAAGCCAGAGGGAACAGAAATAAGCTGCAAGTAGCAAATGACCCACCCGCTCCAGGGTGACTGTGGAGTTTCAAATTAGGGTCAGTGGTGAAGGGACGACCCAGAGAGCCAATTCCCTCCTCTCCTTCCACCCAGACCAGACTTCTTTCCTCCCAGACTTCCTCCCTGAGCAAGTTTGCAGATGACACTGAGCTGGGTGGAAATGTGGATTTGCTGGAGGGTCGGGAGGCTCCAAAGGGATCTGAACAGGCTGGATCCATGGGCTGAGACCAATGGCAGGAGGGTTAACAAGGACAAATGGCGGGTCCTGCCCTTGGGGCACAACAACCCTNTAAGGAACGGCTGAGAGAGCTGGGGGTGTTTATCATGGAGAAGAGGAGGCTGAGGGGAGACCTCATTGCTCTCTGCAACTACCTGAAAGGAGGTTGTGGAGAGGAGGGAGCTGGGCTCTTCTCCCAGGTGACAGGGGACAGGACAAGAGGGAATGGCCTCAAGCTCCACCAGGGGAGGTTTAGGTTAGAGATTAGGAGGAAGTTTTTTACGGAAAGGGTCATTGGGCATTGGAACAGGCTGCTCAGGGAGGGGGTTGATTCACCTTCCCTGGAGGTGTTTAAGGGACGGGTGGACGAGGTGCTGAGGGACATGGGTTAGTGATTGATGGGAATGGTTGGACTCAATGATCCGGTGGGTCTCTTCCAACCTGGTTGTTCTATGATTCTATCTGCCCAACACACCATCACTCCACACCACGAGACGCATTTAAAGCAGCACCGGGTGTCAGAATACAGAGGGCTTTGAGTTCAGCCTTGACTCACTGCAAGAAAACCTCGCAACCTTTGAAACCGCTTGCCCATAACCTCCATCACGACGCAGGTTTTTGGTGTTTCACATTTAGTTTTAACCTACCTTCCTTTCCTCGCTGTAAATCTTCAGCTGATCTTCTGGAAGGCTCCCTTCCGCACCTAAGATACGTGAAAATATAGGGATTATTTTTTTAATCAGTCCTGAACTGCTAGGGAGAAGACTGGATTCACGTTCAGTCTCTGCAGAAGCAGGTGACTCCTGCTCACAGCCCCTCTCCAAACTGGTTGCGAAGCCTGTTAAATCAATTTTAACACTCTCCTGTTTAATAACAGCATAAAGCACAGCCCTTGCGTGGATTTAATTAGAGCCGCGCAATCTACGTAAAGCACAGAGAACTGTGCTGCACTGAAAGAAACTCACCCATTACCTCAATAAATCCAGGACTGATTGGACAGACACTTCTTAAATATTACAATTTTTGAGGTATTACGATCAGCAAAACCACCTCAACGTTCATCGATGGAAAAATCTGTATGTTCCAAGCTGCTGCCCTATCCAAAAGGGCTCTTGAAGTCAACCCCCGGTGTCCGTTTATCCCCAGGTCTGGGGTTATTTCATATATTAGCACTGAGATTTTTTTTTTTTCCTGACACGACTCAACCCCAGTGTTTTCAAAGTGCTAATCGGGTCACGCAGAAGCCACGTGGCTAAAACACCAAGCAGCACAGAAACCATATTCCGATGAGGTTTCTGTATATCTAGATTTTAGGGTCAAGGATTAAGGGGGCTCTTATCTAAAACATCCTCAATTATTTCTAAAGCGGCGCCACAAAAAAACCCATTTTACAGTGAATTACTTCTGAAAACATGTTTTAAACAGAAACCCCTCGCCATATTTTCTGTGGGCTTGAAAGCTTATGTTAAGTTTCCAAATAAGTCAAATCTATAAAGATAACATCTTTTTTTTAAAAATGTGTTGCAACCTAATACTGTACATAACAAATAAGCCTTAATTAAAATTTAAATTGAAATCTGTATTGGCTAATCGCTTCTGAAGAGGAAGCATTTTAAACCGGGATTTCAAAAGCTCAAATGTTGAAGTACTTAATACCTATAATTTAGGGTAAAAATATCAATGCCTTGTGCTCACCAGAGTATAAGCAGAATGTACTGAGGAGTTTGCTGTCTGATCGTTCCTCCTGTGACGTTTACGGCTGAATTTCAACACAAGCTCAGCACCCAAACTGCTCGAGTCCTCTGGGAAGCCGGAGGGGGTTTGAGAAACACTCTCTGAGGGCAGGTAGCCTCTCAGCTGGATTTCAATCTGATTCTGGAAAGATGGACTAGGCTGAAACCCCACCTGTAACCATCAGCATCACTTCTTTTCCTCAGCAGCTGTTCCTAGGGATGCTGGGGACACAAAATATTTGTGTTAAAATAAAAAAAAATATTTTATTCTCCTTCAATTCGCACACAAGTAATTTTCTGATTACCTTGTTACCTACCTTACAACTTCTCCACGTGCAGAGACACTCGGATCACTTGGGCCACGTGTGAAATTCAGCCTCGGATGAAGCTGGAGCAACAATCACGGATTTGCTGACCCATTAGCGCGTTCGTTACCGAGGGAGGTAAATAGCTGTAAGAATATCAACAACGAGACCTGCGGCAGCCATAAAGCCCTGCCCGAGGTGACTGGAGAGATCACCCTATACTTTTAACCCAATATAAAGAATCAATAAAAGCCAAAGTCAGCAAAGTGAATACTTATCATATTTAAATCTAATTAAAGGTTATTTTTGTACAGATTCCTAGTCCTGTTCACTAGGGATAATTTCATCTTCCAGTCATGATCTCTCTGCACAAAGCAGGCGGCTGCCCTTCTAAACAGTCTCTAAGAGATAACGACTCTTTTTATTGTGGTTTTATAGCGGTTCGACGCGTATTTTATAATAAAGTCACTTCGAAAGTTCTCCCAACACGCCATTATTTCTGTAAAAAAACCACGTATGATAAAAATAATCAAAAAAACGTCTTTTCATAAGCCAACATTTATATTTTCTATTGAAAAAAAGCTTCTGCAATAAAGTGGTTTAGGTAAATATATTAATGAAAAAAAAAAAGCTGTCAAAACCTGCATGAGTTGTTTGAGTTCTAGGCCTGAAAACCAGCAAGAATGAAGACGTGTCGCCTTCCCATTTGGCCACGTGCCACAACTCTACAGAGAAGCGAGTCCCTCTCCACCGTGCAGCGCGTCACCCTGTCGAGGGAGCGATCAGCTCTTCCTCCCCACCCCCCTAAAGGAAAACATTTTTGACAAGCGACTCGTTTTGCAGAGCTTTTCCTTCGTTTGCGTTCTCGTTAGAAAAAAAAAAATTGATTGTAGACAACGTGGAAGGGCTCAGCACGGAGCACAACGAGGGGACCCCCCGCGTCCCAGGTGGTAACCAGAGCCGAGCTGACAGCGGGGAGGCTGCGAGATGCGTGATTGGCAACTGGAGCGACGCCGAGTGAAATATGAGCAGTAACATCACATCACAAATCATCGAAACAAAGGGACTCAACCTTGTTCAGGTTAACTTAATAGGGGCTGGACAAAACCGGAATGGACACTCTGTATGAGAAGAGCCATAAAGGGGACGTCTCTAAGCACTTCAACAATTTTGGGAATTTTAGACAGGGCAAAATAATGCTTTAGTTATGATTTTATATTCTTTTTTATTCAATATTTGGCTCATCCCAGCGCTTTTATTTTATTATTAGAAATTCTCCAGCTTTACAAGCGCGTGATGCCAAGTTTTAAATGTATTGTAACGGAGTCAATTTTCCAAGCAGTTCCAGAGAGCCACAAACGCAGAAGTCGTTAACCAATAATGGGCTTTGCGTGCATGTGGATTTTTCTTTTTATTTACTTACTGCACCTCCTTTTGTAAAACGTTCCTCAGTCACTAAAAGAAACGTTCCCCAGTCACTAAAAGGCGCAGATTTAGGCAAAGCAAAAAGCTGGTCCAGCAGGCATCGTATGGATGGAGTTCATAAAGTGGATTGTTTTCGTTAGCTGCTGGTGGAAGCGTGGAGAGTTTAATAATTTGAAACCTGGGACAAATGCACACAGACCATATGGATAGTGCGATGTCTGTAACAACCTAGTTGAGATAGATTTCAATTCTGTGCTAAGAA